>NW_019380070.1:225464-253470 GCF_000648655.2 Copidosoma floridanum | reverse complement strand
AAAAAAAAATATGTATATTATTTTTGAAGGCTTGACCTTTTTTTTTAAGCAGCACCTTAAAGTACCTGTTCTGTTTTTCCATTTGTAGCACAACGTATTAGCAGAAGCTGCGTCAGCAGCAATAGATTAAGTAGTCCCTGTTTCATCACTTGTTGTAGGATCATTCACTGGAAGGCAACCTTTTAGATTGTTTTTTTTTCTGCTTTATATTCTGGAGACTACTTACCTTATTCTAATTTTAAGATGTTTTCTTGACGCTTATCGCTTCTTCTTCTTTAGTAATAATTATGCATTATTTGACCTTCGTGTTGATAGTAAGTAGTCACCTAACCTTTCAACTCTGACTATAGTTGTTTTACAAATATTTTATTATTCATTGCTTGTTTATTTTTTTTGTTTTTCAGTGTCCATTTCATCTTTATTCACAACCTTAAATTATGAACTCTGTACGCTTATTTTTATGATAAATCTATCAAATTGAAAGTAATTTATTATATTTAGGTTGGATCAGTCGTCATCCTTTAATTATCAGGTGTAAGGGTGCTAGTAAAAGATTTATAAGCCTTGAGTAGACAATTTCTAGCTGAAACATAAATGTAAAAATTCAACCATCACTTTCTATGCACAAATTCTTGGTCAAATTCTGCTTGGAAGTTAGTTTCCAACTGTTAATTTACCAGAGTCTGGCTTCCTCTGTCTGACTTAATTTGAAATGTTTGAGTCTAAATTCTTACTGGAAGCCAAAAATGCTAATATCTTTTAACCAGCACTTTTTGTTTTTATGTATCGTCTTAGCTTTTCTCAGTTTGACCGAAAAAATTACAGTGCCACTTATGTAAAGTTCTGCTGTTTTATGTTTTAAGGTTTCTTGACTAAAAAAAATTTTTTTTTCAAGTTATACTTTTGTAAGCTCATTCTGCGTGAGCGAAAAAAATTAATTTCAAACCTCTCGCCTCTTGAAAAAGTATGACGGCAATGAGTTTTGCATGTTAATCTCCCTATACCCCAACCCTTAGCCGTACATGGCAAATAATATTATAATAAATATAAATATACCTAATAAAAAGCGATACTGTGTACAAAGGTAGTGCAATTACCATCAGAATAAGTATACCTACGTTAATTGGATAAATATAACGGCACAATACAACAAAAATAATACATAGGCTGGCCAGAAGAAAACTATGTAAGGAACGTCCTAAAGTCAAAAAACACTTCAATCTCAAATGAAATAGTTGTAACAGAATGAAAAATTAATTTCTGTATGTGTACAGGACAAAAATAATTTTTTTTTTTCAATCTTGAGAATTATAAAAAATTCAATAAACAATTACTTATGTACTGAAAAAGTGACAAATTAAATACATAAAAATAAATATCTTATAAATATAAAAAGCAAAGTCATTTCAACCGTTGTAATTGATAACCGCAAAAATTAATAAACCGATTTTGCAGAAATTTGGCATACTGATATTTGATGATTCCAAGATGATTTTCGCATAGTTTTTTCTTCAAAAAGTTTATAACAATATCGATAAATGAGCTTAAAATTTTGCTAAAGTAAGCTAGCTTTGCGCTTTAGTTTGGTAGGATTCATTAAGTGGCGTCGAGATTAAATTAAAGCCACCCACAATCAAGGGTAGTGAGAATTGGTGATGATTGAGAGATGCCCCATCGAGTTGTCTATTATCATAGTCGTTCATCGGCAGTACACCAACAACAGAGTTGTAAGTCAGCATTCGAGGGAATACCAGGAGACATGTCTAGCCAGAGCACAACTTGCTCCAAGACTTCAAAGTTTTGTGGGTGTTCAACCATCTGACCTGGAGCCGTCAAAGCATTTTCTACTGCAAATGCAAGCAAAGGAAGACAGCCCTGAAGAGTACAGCAGCCGCAACGGCGTCCTTCTTAGTCGTCGTCCCAACGGCATACCTACAGAGAATGTTTTGTTTAGACCCCCTTTCCCAACTAGTGATGAGCAGTTGCTTGTCCAAGAAACGACCTGAAGATTTATGTAGGATTTAATTAATAATTTGTTTGCAGTTTCTAAGATACCTATCAGGTTTTTTAAAATTTATGTTGATGATGCAGTAGCATGTATATCTACGAACAAAGCTCATGATTCACTAAATATCCTTAATTCATTCGATGAACACATAAAATTTACAATAAGGGAACCAAAATTTAATTTACTCAATTTTTTTAATACAACTGTAATTTTGGATAATATAGAAAGGGTTATTGCTAATTAATATCAGAAAGACACCCATTCAAATATCTATTTAAATTTTTTGTCTCATTCGCCTGCATCACAAAATATTGGTGTTATTTTTTCCTTGGTGGACCAAGCAATAAAATTCTCTGATTTTTTCTTCCACAAAGAATAAGTAAGAAAAGTATAGACAATTTTACAGGCAAATAATTATCTAAGAAAGAAACTTCATCGAAAAACATATAAAATCACGGTTAAAAAAACTAAAGTGCCAATCTGCGAGTTGTCAAAAAATAAAGTGTCACGAGTAAACTAAAGAATATATAGTATAGCCCTACGAAAAGGTTTTGATCTAGTTATTGAAGAGTTTCCAGATAAAATAAGTGTTACAGTTATTTTTATATCTATTAACAAATTAAAAGTATTAAGCGATTTAAGCAAAGATAAAATTGATAACCTTGAAGGATTTTTCACTGTATACGCTTTTGAGTGTAAAGACTATAGTCAAAGTTACGTTGGAAAAACTAAAAAAGTACTCAAAATTTGAATTCATAAACATATGAGAGATTGTAAGAACAAAAATAAGTCCCCACTGTGTATATGCATATAAAAAACAGTGTACACACCTTCGATTTTTACTTGGTACGAGTGTTGGATCGAGAATCTTCTCTTAACAAAAGGTAAGTTTAAGAAATAGTTTATATTACAAAATTCAATTACAGATACAAATAAATTATGAACTGCATCTAAGTATTTTATAACACATTGTTTAAAGGGAAAAGAATAAATTTTGATCAAACACTCGTCCCTTTTACTTTTAAGTAGTGCGCATTTCATACTGTACTGCTATTAGATACTTACGCAATCGCCCCTTGTTACATACTGCTATCAAAACTTAGCACTACCTGAAAGCCTTATTATTGCCTAGTCATTACTTACGAGCAAAAAAAGACGTAACTTATATTAATTAACTTTATTTCGTAATAGTTTTGTCAACGTCAAATTTGTAAGTCTAACAATTAATCTATTTTTATCGAAAAACTACGTTAGAAATTAAGAAATTACTAAAGCTGTTGTGATTATTATGAAACAGTTTATTATATACTGTTAAATTAAGTGATTCAAAAGGAGCTGCTAAAGTGTAGTCAAAACGTTAAAACGACATATTAAAATTTGAATAGTATCACCCTTGAAGTTATTTATTGTCTTTATACATTCCTCGCTGATCTTGAAATCCTCTTGGAAAATATATTCTAATTTATTTGTCGGCAAGGTAGTTCGATATCCGATAACTGGTAAGCTTCTTAAGTAGACTCTTTCTTGACTGAAGTTTCCAACAAACGTGATTGCCTCTATACCTCAGGGTAATCTTCTTTGGCCTGTTATTGTAGCACCACACTGATCGGGAGAAAAACAACAACGTTGAAAGCGTTGGAGCTAGTTGTAAAGCTCTTTCTCAACATCTGGTATTACGTTGGAGATGTTGGAATCTGAAACACCTTATTTTTTTACAGACTTGGTTGTTTTGGTAATCTAAGGTAGAGAATTTGATTTGCGATGCTTGCCCGTTAGAGACTGTCCTATGGGCTAAAGTTTATTTTCCCTTCATAGCTGTTTGTCTCTCCCAGCGCAGACTTTGGAGAGAGTTGGTGATTTCTGGTCGAATGCTTAGAGTCAAGAGGATAACAAAAGGTCGTTGGTCCCCACGATTTTCATCCTTGCAATGAATAGCTTCGCTCATAACGTGTGCCAGTAAATGTCTGACTTGCTTCAATAGTGGCCAGCTTTACATAGTCTTTCAGTCAACGAATCGTTTCTGGAAATGGTAGTAAAAATGTATTTGCTGGCAAGGTAATTCAAACTAAGGTAGCCCTAAAAAGAACCAATAAGATTGATGATAATTGTCAACCATTGAACAGGAAACATAAAGATTTATAATGGCCCTTAAAAGTGCTAGTGGAAAAATTTCTAGTTATTCCTTATTACCATTCTTGATGACGAAGACTCAGTTGCAGGTAACTTGACTTTTATTCTTGAAGTCTTTGTATACGGAGATCACACTGGAGGGAGGTATCCCGGAGAATATCCCATCTTCAGGTTGTTCCCTGGAAACTGACCGCTCATCGTAAGTCGGAAAAGTGGGTCCAAACAGAACCTTCTCTGTAGGTACACCGTTGGGACGACGACTGAGAAGGACGCTGCACAGTAGGCAAAAATGCTGTTTTTCGTATCGAAACAAAATAGCGACCGCTGTGATAGGCTGATGAAGATGATTCTTTGTGGAGCTTAAAGCTCAAGCACCCTAAAATATAGAAAAAGTGGTCTGAAGTGGAAAGAAAATTAAGAGGTTAAAAACTACCCCTTAACGCACCCCTAATCACATTATATTTGTAATATCATAATCATTAAATCAGACAAACACACATTTTTTACAAAGAACCAAACACTTATTGATTTTTCAGATCGCTGATAATAAATATGACGTCAGAATTTTGTAATTCAAAATGGTGGATTTAATATGGTGTCCAAAAAAGCTGACACTTTGACCAATTCAAAACCAGCAGAATATTAGCCCTGGTGGTTTGTTGTGTTGCTAAACACCAATCTGGAATAATATTTATATTAAAAATGGCGGACACTTTATCTTGATTAAAAAAAAAAACGTTAAAATGTTTAAAATCTGCCGATAAAAATTTTTGAGGCCGCTGAACACGAATCTAAAATTTTAATGTTAACCGAAAGATACACAATTATTAAGAGATTAATAAATATTTTGGCTGCCATATTAGATCAGCCATTTTGAATTTTGTAATTATTACGCAGTTCTGATGCCAAATACATGTTCAGCAGCCGAAGAAACCACCATGGCTGATATTCTGTTGGTTTTGAACAGGTGTCAACTTTTTTGGACGCCATATTAAATCTACGATTTTAAATTTCATGATTATAATACAATTCTAATGCCAGATGCGTGTTTAGCGACCTTTCAAACTCCTGTAGCCGAAAACTTGTTAGTTTTTAACAAGTATCAGTATTCTGGCTACGATATTAGATCCGCCATTTTTAATTATTTAATTTTGATACAAGATTCATGTTAAGCGATGTAAAAATCCCCTGTGACCAAATTTTTTAAAATTTTTAAAAGCTATTTGACTTTTTTAGCCACCATATTGGACTTGCCATTTAAAATTTCGTCATTTTGATACGAGATTCGTGTTAAACAACCTAAAGAAATCCTCGTGGCCACATTTTCTTAAATGTTTAAGGCGTTTTGACGTTTTTGGCCACCATAAGGGATCCGCCATTTTAAATTTTAAAATTCTGACGTCATATTTGTTATCAGAGATCTAAATAATCCATAGGTTAATAGTTTTTTGTAATAAATGTAAGTTTGTCTGATTACGCGGTTATAAAATTATAAAGATATCATGATTAGAGATGCGTTTGAAGCTAGTTTTTGACCTATAAATTTTTCTTTTTCTACTTTGGACCACTTTTCCTTTACTCAGGGGTGTTGAAAATTCAAGGTTTCAAAAAAATCATAATGATCTAGGGCTATCACAGTGGCCACTATTTTATTTCGACACAAAAACAGACATTTTTGCCTATTGTGCGCCGTTTCAGCTGCCCATACTCTTTAGTGTTGTCTTCCTTTGCTTTAATTTGCAGCAGAAAAATCTTTGATGGCTCCAGGAAAAATTATTGAACAGCCACAAAACTTCAAAATCTTGCAGCAAGTTGTGCTCTGGCTAGACATGTCTCCTGGTATTCCCCGGGAGACGACGTTCCGAATGCCTATTTGTCCGTGGAACTTAGTTGTCCTGGCTATCGGGGATAGAAACTGATTTATTTTGCTTTCCCATAAAAAAAGAGTGTCATAGGTAGCCAGGATGCCCAGCTGCACAGCTAAAAACTCTATTATTGGTGTACAGCCGATGAACGACTATGATAATAGACAACTCGATGGGGCTTCTAATACCCAATTTTCACTATCCTTGATTGCGGGTGCCTTTAATCTTACCTTGATGCCACTGAGTGGATCCTACTGAACTAAAGCGCAAAGCTTGCTCACTTTAACAAAGCTGTGAACTTTTTTATCGATATTGTTTTTAACTTGTTCAAGAAAAAACTATGCGAAAACCATCTTGGAATCATCAACAATCAGTAAACTAAATTTCTGCAAAATCAGTTCATTATTTTTTGTGGTTACCAATTACAACGGTTTAAGTGACTTTGCTTTATATATTTGTAAGATATTTACTTTTATGTATCAAATTTGTCACTTTTTCAGTAAATATATGATTGTTTATACAATTTTTTTTATATTTCAAAATTTTTCAAAATAAAAAGAAATGTTTCTTTTGTCCTGTACACATACAGTGATTAATTTGTATTGTTCTGTTTATTGACAGTTATTTTATTCAAGATTACAGTGTTTTTTTTTTTACTTTAGAACGTTCTTTACATAGTTAGTGGGGGAAAAATTTAGAAAAGTGAGAGTAACGCTAAAGTGTGCACTAAAGCTAGCCATTGTCTCTCTAGTATGGGAGTGCTTATATAGATACTTTAACGCACACTGGTTTCCCTCTTTCTAAATTCATTTGAGATCTAACTTGAGGGTTCATTTGAGGATTTTATTGTACCCAAAAAGTTGGGAGATTTCTACAAATCAAATAAATGCCATTTGACGTGATTTTTTCGTAAGCTTACATATTAAATATCAATTTAAAAAAATAAAACGTTCATAAAATTATGGTACAGTTAAGGGAGCTGCTACTTTTGTGAATATTTTTTTATTCTATTTTAATATACGGTCGATGTTTAAAAAATAATTGTCAAAAAACCTATGTGTAATGAACGTCCTGAAGGGACATGTACTGGTATGTAATGCTACCCTTTTATAGAAAGCTACACTAAAGGATAGTTTTTTTTATTTGCTATACAAATTATATCTTAGGTATTAAATATGGACTAGGAATAAGTGTGGGATCGTATGTGATAGATGTGAGGGTGTTGTCACATTTCTTATCAGCGTAGGCAGTAGGAAGTTGTTGTAAAACTATCGGAAGATTTGATAAGAGCCCAGTCTTGTACTGGCCAGCCTATGTATTATTTTTATTGTATTTTACTGTGATATATACTTAATTTATGCAGGTATACTTATTCTGATAATTTTATTTATATTTTTTATAATATAATCTGCCATGTATCGTCAACCAACTGTTCTTACCAAATTCATTGAAAGTTATTTTTTGTCTTCATAAATATAAATTTATGACAACCTTATGAAGTTAAAAAAATTACCTTAAGGGCTTAGAAAAGTCTTAACAATCCCAAAAATTTCAAGATGTTAAATTGGAAGAAAAACTTTAAATGCATGGAATGACTACAGTTTTAGGCGTCAACAAATTGATGCTGAACTTTATCAAGTTTATTAATAAATGTATTACGTGAGAGATAAAGTTTTTTAACTATCACCATCACTTTATTAAATTTTAAAATAGGTAGAGAATGTATTTGTTTTTCTGTGACGATTAAAAATTGTAGAGATTAAGCTATAGGACTTTGTTGCTGTAGTAATAAAATTGTGAGATAAGAGGAGAAAAATTTGTTTTAAGTATATACTGTTTAAGAGTTTTGAATCTCAACAGTTTAAAAAAAAATCCTTTTTTGTAAATTATACGGCAGAAACTAAAAATCAGCGGCTTCTTATGGCTAACGATTGTTTTATGGCATAATGAACGCATGGTACTTTTCAGCATAATTATGTTTTTTGTTTTTATTTTAACAGCTTTTTATTTGATTAAATCAACTGTATAAATTTTAATCATATATGTTTTTAATAAGAAGATTTTGTTTTAAGGAGTGTCAGAAATAGATGTAAAATTCTCAACTTAAAACGTTTCATATTACATATCAACACACTACGGTTTTCCATTTAGTGAATCAAAGACGAAGCCGTGGCGGAGGGGGGGGGGGCGCTAGTTGATTATTATTTTGAAAAAGTGTTCTGCTAAAATATGATAGTTTCAAAGTCTTTTGACAAGTCCTTTACAAAAAAAAAAGTTTGTTTAAAATAAATTATTTTTTAATTTAATGTATAAATTAAGCAAAAGAATTATTATACATTAAATGAAAATTTACATAAATAGGTTATGAACTGTACCATAAGATATTGGAATTCGATTATTTTACATTAAGACTGTTTGTAGCAGAATATGTAAGGGCCTCTTCTATTACTCAGAAGGTTGGAGGTCAAAATCTTTTTGGAATTTTTTTTTTTTTTTTCAGGATTTGTTAAAAAAAGAGAAATAAAGTTTGATAAATTAAAAATGTTTGATGTGTTCATGTAATGTCATGTGACGTCTACGCTATCTACTAGATTTGTGAAACAATGTTAGGTATATGTATTTGTTGGGGGATTTTTACGAATGAACATCACAAATACCTTGTCATTCAGTGTCTCTGAGTTGCCTAGAATCCATACCAGGGTAGACAGTATTTACGCCGTCTTATCAAGGTATGGAAAATACCAAGCATTCGTACTTTCTCGGTGGTTTTTTGAGTAGCTGATCACGAACACCATGCCACTGAGTGTCTCCGAGGTATCTCAAGCACATTCCTGAGTAGACACTATCTAGATCATCTCCCGAAGTTGTAGGACAATCTGTTATATATGAACTTTCCTGTGGGTAAGCAGGATAGCTGATCACAAATACTACTGCATCAAGTATGTTAGTGGTATCAGAAGGTCAGGATAGACAGTATCTATGCCATTTTTGGAGTAACAGGCCTAATGTCAATTAGAAGTATTTCCGTGTGGTGTTTTAAATTTAGTGGTCCCGAATACAACACCTGCGAGTGTCTTGAATGTAAATATTTAAGTGTCTTTGATGTCTTACCTTTTTTTTGTCGTCCAACCATTTGGAGTAACTGCCTGACTTTTTAAACTTGTTAATGATGACACCTGGGAGTTACTGTTAAAGTAAAGATTGATTTTACATATATAGTTCATCGCGCATATTAAACAGGTACTTATTTAACCATGAGATTATGTTTGAGTATGTTTTCACGTGGTATTTTATACTTGGGTTTCTTAAGCATTACGTGTGATTATTTTGTTATTAGATATACTTCTTAGTTAAATGGAGATTTTTAAAAATTACGATACTTATATAATTTCGTGATAACTGTCCACTCACATGTATCAACTGTTGGAGACATACACTATCACTGTTAAAGCTAAGTAACCTAGACATTATTTATTTCACTTGTTTTTTAAAAGTAATAGTTTCACACATCTAGTTTAAGTATTTTTCTGTATAATACGATTTTTTTTAATTTCATTCACAGAATCATATTTCTTCGCGTGGTGCTGTTGTAACCTACGACCTCTTAGTTTGGAGTCCTTTCTTCTTATTCAAATCGTCCAACCCTGTTCAACTCTTGTACCATTTGAAAATATATCATACTGCAACTTCTTTGGTTAAGATTGTTATGTTACATGATGATGTTAATAAATTTTTGTTTAATTACTAGATATTACTGTCACCCATCATTGATAGCTATACCTGCGTTAGCTTAATCATTCGTTAAGATATTTGAGAACGAATGCTTGTATAATCAATGACACCTAAAATACCTATTACTTATAATAGTACTTGAATTCCGAAAATAATAAAAGATTTATAATAATAAATTCAGAGTGAGGAAAACGTACCCCAATTTACACAGATCAATTACATTTATAGTTGTGTTGACTTATGGAACTTTATAGTGTATGAATTTTATTTTATTTAAGTTGCTAACCATCTGTTGTTGTAGGTTAAATATTAAATTTAAGATTATTTATAAGCTTCCTATGTTTTACTATAGTTATAGTTATTAAAAGGTAAAAGCATTAGGCCACTCGCTGAAAAACCATTTTAGTGCTGCTTAGGAGCAATTTAGGACACATTTAACATCTGATTTTCACTTTACTGACACGTAGTTAGTATTTAAGTAGGACTTTATCAGGGCTATCTTATAATTATAGTAGGACTGTTTGGGGATTCACCTGGAACTTGGGATATGCGAATAAACAGGAATATTGATAAGTAGTTGACAAGCAGAAACCAGCGTATACAGCAGCTTATTCTGAGTCAAAAGCTGTTTGCAAAATAATTTTTTGACAATCATTGTTAAAGTTAATAGATTTCCAGTAACCCTTCATTTTGGTGTATGAAAAACGCCATCCCTAATTGCGTGATAAAGGTAAATAACATTAAAACAAATTTCATTTGAAATACCCTAGATATTCTTATAAGATTATAGATAAATGTTTAATGAGGATAATAATACTTATGATTATGAGTAGAGAGTGATGTAATGATAATGATGATGATAATCATAATAACGATCCACCTTAGCAGTGGAACTTTGGTGGTACTTAAGAGGTACTTGGACGATACCTAACCAGTGCTTAGGTGGCAGCACAGTGGCAATACTTGAGTGGCACTTAAGCAGTGGCACTATGGTGATACTTTTTTTTTGTGGAGGGAGGGGAAATGCTATAATAGGGGAAACACTATAAGCTTAATGTTTTCCCTTGCTGATAGGTAAAAAGGACCCATCGCAGCGTGGGTCCACATAAGCCTGTCTTTCAACTCAAGGCCTTTTTGCCTTACTTTGATCATGCTTGGGCCTTATTCCTGGCCTCTTTCAGGGCTCTTCTAAATAAAGGGCAGCTCCTACTGCCTGCTTCGTGCTTGTTGTCTGTTGTTGGGCAAAGGAAGCACCGTGCTGGGCCTGGACACTCTTTCTTCCGGTGGTTTGGGCTTCCACACCCGAAGCACAGCTTGAATCTGTTTTTTTCTTTACAGTTGCCTGAGACGTGTTCATATCCCAGTCATTTGTAACATCTTGTTACTTCAATTCCTCTTCAAATTCAGCAGCTTATAAAGCCAACTCGTAACCTACCTTCCTTTTCTACTTGTCTGGCAGATGCTTCGTCCACCTTTATTAAAGCCAGCCTCTGTCCTCTGGCATTTGGCTTTAAGAGAGAAACTTCTGGCTCCTGGCTCTAATGTCAAAAAGTCCTAGCAAAAGCTTCTTCGACCTCATCTTCCTCTACAATGGCATCCAGGTCTCGGACCTCTAATGTCACTTTTCTGTTGCTCATTTTGACAGTACCCTATCCAGCTACCGACTTTTCAATTCGCTGTGAGAATGCAGAAGCATTCTCCACCCCTTTGGCCTCAATAAGTATGTCTCCTTTTCTTGTAGTGACAACACTTTAGACTGCCACGTTAGCCTTATCAGGGTCAAAGTTTGCCTTCATCGTCCTTAGCACCTTTGCAAAGGTCTGCCCTTCGGCCATCTTCACTACTACTGTTGTTGTCGCATCCACTTTTTTCTTCTGGCTTGTTTTTTCGTTCAGGAGAAATTCTTCTTGTTTGCCACTGCCTGTTTTCTTTTTCTTCGAAGTCATAGCCTGCTGGCGCTTCTCAGGGCTGTCCCATGGGCTCCTGTTTCTCTTGCTTCGTTCTATTTTCTTTAAGGCAGTTTTCAGGGTTCGTTTCTGTACATGTCGTCTGAAATTATCTCGCCTTTTTTTCCTCCACTGCAGGGACTTAAATAACGACTTCCAAGCGTTGGTATACAAACCTTCTTTAGTAAGACAGCCTTTTATTTAGCACCTCTGCCTCTTGAAAATGCTTAAGCGCTGCTTTGAGCCCATTTTTAACAGCGTTTGCTGTGTTGCCGTACTTATCGTTAATCATTTGTAGCATCTCTGTAATGTCATTCGTTGCTGATTGGACTTTATCAGCAACTTGCTGTCATTTTACTCCGAGCCTAGTGACACTTTCTTCTGAAGAAGCAAGCTCTTCCTGGGTCAGGTGGCTAAATACTGATACGTTGCTAACCTCGGTGTCGTTAGTGCCTATACTCGACAGGCTTCCTCTTCGTCTTTTGTCTGTAAGAAAAGGCCATGGAACATTTAGCAGTCCCTGTTGGCCATGAGACACGTCTTTGTGGCCCCCCCAGAATCCATGGGGCCTGCGCCAGTCACCCAGGCTTTCGCCGGATCGGAACTGCCGGCGGATTCCTTCAGAGAGTTTACCGCTTGGGGTACAGGTTTTGCATTGACGTTTTTCATTTTGGCATCTTTTGAGTGTCGTACTGACCTGCGAAGGCCAGCACTACCCTTTTTTTCTAGAAATAAGTATTTGGAAAGGATTAAAACCAGGGCAGCAGCCCTCTCTGTTACCAGAGAAAACCGCTACTTGCTCGGGCCGGCCGAAGGTCACCACTTTCCCTCAGTCCCACCCGTAGAGACTGCCCTGGCGTTGAGTAACAAGAGTAAGAATGGTGTTCGTGTGTTATGTATGTATTTGTTGGTACAAAACGGTCATCCCAGCGAGACGAGCGGCAGGTGTACAGTCCCGAGACCGCGCAGACAACCCAACAAAACGGAATGGCGTAAGGCACTAAGGTGCCACCATATAGCCTCCTCAGTGGTAGTAAGCCTAGATTTGTCGGCCCACCACGTCTTTTTTGTTTATGAGGCGTACAGCCATATTAGATGTGGTTACCCAGACTTACCTGGGCCTCATGATCCGGCTTCACCCGCCACCAGGCCTCTAACGCAATCCCGGAAAAGGACCCACCACACTCAACCCAGAACAATCCGTAAGTGTCCCTGTATTTGTTTAGTGAGAGTATAATGCATGTATCTGAGAAAAATGTTTTAACCACCGCTTACTTCTATACTCGACGGGTGCTAGTTTTTGTTGGCCCGCATCAAGCAATTGAGTGCCACCCACGGAAACAGCAGAAAGCAAAGAACAAGGAGCACAAACAGAGCTGGCCCATGCATCCACACCGATGGAGGCATGGGGCACTAGTCCCCCGTCCACATCGCTGCAGATACACACGCCAACGCCACACACGCCTCCTGATCCACGCTCCCGACCACCACCACAGAGAGCCACTCTAGCTGCCCATCGTCACCTCATATTTTAAGAGGATGCTTCTATCCGCCACTTGGGAAAGCGCCCGGTATGGAGAAACTAGCGAAAACCCCACCCGGGACCATAGTAATACTTGGAAAGTGGGACTTCAGTGGTACTTTGTAGGAGTTTCAGCAGTTGTACTTTCTTGGTATCAAGTTGCTTTTTACCCGCAATACTTGATCAGCACAGTAGTGTCAGTAAGAAAGCAGTATGTGGATGGCACTTAAGCAACGGTTCTTTGGTGACAATTGAGCGGTCCTTGTGTTACGTGACTTTGGTGGCAGTTCAGCAGTGCTTCGGATGTACTAAGGTGCCATTTAGGTGTTTCTTGAGTAGAAGTAGTTCAGTAGTATGTAAACGGTCCTTGGGTAAGTTATGAGCAGTGGTATTTTGCCTGTACTTAAGCGGCATTCATGTCGTGATACTATGGCAGCCCTTTGGTGACACTCGTTTAAGCGGACTTAAGTGGCACTTTGGTGGAACTTGGGCAGCACTTGCGTAGTAGCACTTGGGTGGTACTTGGTCGGCATTTGGATGGCACTTTAGCAGCAGCACTTGGATGGCACTGAATCATAGTACGTCTGAGGTACCTAAGCAGTACTTGGGCAGCTTTTAAGCTGGGACTTCTACGGTGGTTCTTCGGTAGCACTAGAAAACTGGTACTTATGGGGCGCTTGGACAATACTTGAATGGTAGCACTTGGACGCCACTTTGGTGGCACTAAGGATACAGTATTTAGGTGATTCTAAAGTAGTGATACATTGGCAGTACTTGGGTGGTGAAACTTTTGTGACACGTGCACGGTTCTTGGTAAGCAGAAGTTTAGTGGAAATCGGGTAGTATTTAAGTAGCGGTAGTCAGTGGGACTTCACGATTTTTGCGTGGAACTTAATTTGCAGTAAGTTAATTTTTGGTAAAAGCCAAGTGGTTTTTAGATAGCATGTAGGCAGTTCTCCGTTATGACATCAGATCTGCCTCACCAAAAAATTTTTTAACGTTTCTTTGTAAAAGCAATAAATACATTTTCAAACCTTCTACTTTTATTCTAAATACACTATTCTAGAGCAATAAAAATTTATTTAGAATACTTTATTTAACTTGTCTTGGATTACAGAAATATTTATTACATTTTATATAATTTCTTAACGCGTTTTTGGATCTCTTAAGCGGTTACACATTTTTTTTTTAATTTTTCAACAGTCTTTAACTACAAGCACCTCATGACTGTCAATACCATTATCTTTGTTTTAGGATTGTGTAAGAATTTGGTTTGTTATTATTATTATTACTTTTTCTTTATGCACATCATGTTAAACATACAGTTGCATATATTTTACCAAACACGGTATTGTATATATTTTTAGGTATTTTTCGAAATCCACCCTTTTTAGTCCCATTCTTAAGGTCATTAGGTGACATGATTAACATAATCAATTTTTTAGCGACGTTGACTTCAATTTTTTATTCCTTAATAGTTCTCGATAAATTTTTTTGTCAAATTCCACTGAGCAATTTTCAAGCAGCTCTACCTATTGTGCAATGTAATGTAAATTACATAACATAAAAGTAGGCTCACTGATCCACTTTCATTGTAGAAGACGTCTAGGAGTGGATTATTAAGCACCTCATGTATAATTTTTTTTTCTATTGCTTTAGCCAAAAATTCGTGGCTGATCAGAATAAGTATAAGACAATTTAATTGTTGCTCACAGAAGCTTATGTTTAGAATAATTTTATAGGGATTGTGATATTTTCTAACATTTACTACTCATGCTAAGCAAGGCTTGTGAATTTGAAATAGCCGTAAATAATCTTGAGTTTCTTTAAGAACCCTTAAATTCCCTAAAGTCTTACTTAGTCTTCTAAAATCCACAAAAGTTCCTATAAAAGTGCTGCAGTCCTCTCAAGTCTTCTAGAGCCCCCTTCAGCAATCTTACCCCCCCCCTCCGAGGTCACCTTAAGTATCCTTAAGCTATCTAAAGTTCTCTAAAGTCTTCTTGAGACATTAAAAGTTCTCTCAAATTTTCTAAAATATCTTTTTGTCTCTTCAAGTACCAGTGAGTCTTTTTAAGTCTCTTTATTCCTTTCAAGTTATGTCCCATTATATCCTTGTTAGTTCCCTGAAATCTTTTCTAATCCTCCGAGTTCCCCTCAATTCACTTAAAGTCTACTTAAATCCTGTCGGTTCTTCTGAAGTCCAATAAAGTTATCTTAAGCTTTTTCTATTATTTTTGAGTCCCCTAAAGTCATATTAAGAACTCTTAATTCCTCCAAAGTCCCGTCAAGTAATTTTAAGTCCTTTTAAGAACCCTTGAGTTCCCTAAAGTTAGTAGTTACATTTTTTACACTTTTAGAAGTTCTTTTTAGTTTTCTGAGGTTCCCTAAAGTCTTTTCAAGTCACTCAAGTCATCTGAAGCCCCCTGTAGTCTTCTGAATTTCTCAAAAGTATCTTTAAGTACCATTAAGTTTTATGAAGTATTATTAAATCTTCTAAAGTCCTTTTCAAGTTCTCTTGAGTCCCTTAAAGTATTCTTCAGTTCTTTTAAGATCCCTTAAGTCCCCTCAATTTTCAGTAAATTCTCTATAAGTTTTATTAAGTTCTGTCAACCTCTTTAAAGTATCATTAAGTCCTTTTAAGACAAATAAGTCTTCAAAAGTTTTAAGTCTCAGAAAAGTATTCAATTTCTATAATCAGTTTTTTAGTTAGATATATTTGTCATATTGCTTTCCTTAAAGATAAATAAGCTCAAATCATGAAAGTGCACTATAAAAAGAGAATAATTTTACTTTTATACATAAATAATTTACCATCGTAATAATAATTTATTTTAAAGAAGTCTCAGCTGATTTGTGTTATATTTTTTTTATTTTAAGAACTATGACACGTACTGTTTAAAATAGCTACCATCATCATATATGCAGAGCTGTATATAACACTAAAAATTGGTTATTGCTGCTCTTGCCGTTTCCAGAGTGAAATTATCTGTTGCACTTTAAAATCACTCTTGTACGTAATTAACATCCCTTCTATCTATTTGAACAAGCAATCTCTTATAACCCTTTAAAGGAATAAGTCAAGAGGACTCAGATCATGTGGATGTGCAGTTAAATTGCCATCCACATACTTCCTAAATACCACTATGTAAGTGCCACGTACACACTAACCAAGTACTGCTAAAGCACTGCTGAAGTATCGCTACTTAAGTGCCCCTTAAGTACCACTACACCTGTGCTATATAAGTACAAAACGAAGTATCGTTGCCCAAGTATCGTTATACCACTGCCCAAGTTCTATTGGAGAACCTCTTCCAAGGAGTGCCGAAGTACCACTAAAGTACCTTTCTGATTTGCCACTTGAGTACCGTTGCCAAAGTGCCGCTCAAGTAGCAATGAAGTAATGCTGAAGTTACACCAAAGCATAACATCACAAATACCTCCATGCGCTTTCCAAGTGCCACCGAAGTACCATTGCATAAGTGCCATCCAAGTACCACCCGAGTGCCACTGAAATACTACTGCTCAGATGTCGTTCTAGTTCTGTTCAAGTACCGCCTTAGTATCTCTGAAATCTCATCACCCAAGAACTTCCTAAGTATCACTGCTTACATGCAACAAACTTACCGTTTATGTATCACTGAAGTACAGCTGCTTAATTGCCACCGCTTAATTTAATTAGGATATGAATAGGACAAAGTTTAATTATAAGGGGAAAAAGACTAGAATTAACGTAAAATTTCAGTTTAATAATTTGTTATACGTTATGTCCAAATTGTTGAGACTAGTAAAGTACTTGTATGAATCATAAAAAATATTTTGATTATACACCTCTTTTAGTTAGTACGGTACTTAACGATTATTGTATACTAGGTGATCCAAATTAAATATCACCATTAAATAGAATGTGCGTGATTTTATTTTAACTAACTACTATTCCATACTTGTTAAATTACAGAATCAGTAAATTTATGAAAATAGATTTCATAGTAAAATAAGTTCTTACAAAAGATGTTTGATCGCCACAGTACTACCGCTTTGTTAAATTACATACAAAATTCTTCTGGTACTCAAACGCCTATTATTGTGTAAATGCTGTGGCGTTATTGCATCATATCCTTCACGTATCCTCTACATCGAATTTTCAGGTGTAGTTAGTGGCTCACGATAGAAACTGCCCTTAAGATAACTCCAAAAGTTAAAACTAAGTGGCATAAGGTCTAGTGACCTTGCTAACTAGCTTCTTGAACCATCAGTTTCAACTTACCTCTGAGGAAAGTGCTGGTCCAAGCATTCAGTGGCTCATACAATGGACTTATGGTAGTAATTAGTTAAATCATGATAGTATATGAATTCCACGTGTGTCCCATGCAAGGGTATTTACGTATAGCAATGTACTAGATTTTTACTATCTTTGTACTTTTCTCCAGTAACTATCCTCCTATTTCTCCAAGTATATAAGTTTTTCACAAGGGTCGTTTGGAAAGTTTCCATAAAACAATTTGGTCATCTATCTTACTGGATACTATTTACAGGGTGCAAGGATTGTCCCCAGCTGTTATCAAGATTAATCAGTGAATGTTTCCTAATAAGCCATCTAACTTGCTGTACTGACTTTTTGAAATTAACAGTGACGTTACTCAATGAGCTGGTCAGGTTTTGATTTTCCTTTGAAAACAAAGCCACTTGAGGTCTAACAATTTTTTGTTTTACAAGCAGAATAAGTGGTTTTCTGGCATCATGGGTACTCATTCCTTCTTAAAAACATAGAAAAAAGGATCTCGATGATTTCCGACGATTTCAACCCTCTGCCCCTTAAGTACCTTTGGCTATCAGGCTTGTGCGCTTACCACTTGGCTATCGATGTTCTTTACGAATCGTTTTTTATTTTACACCTAATGTAATAAGTATATTACATTATAGAACATACTGTAATGGCTGTGAGCTGGACCTCCATCCTATTGTTACCATATCTCTTGCGTTCGAACAGAATTATTTGCCAAAAGCTTAGGCAGATTATTTTGCAAAAAATCTTTGTACATCAGGCCATTCAAATTTTTGGAAAGAAATGTGATCCAACAGCATTATCTCAAACTATTTTTGCCCAAACAACTAGTCTCCACCAGCGTTGATTTTTGACTTCGTGCACATCATGTGGGTTCTTTTTTCCTTGACCTATTCCACGTATTCTACCAGTTTAGTGGGGCTGCATTGAATAGAAATACTTTCATTAGTAAAACACGCTCACCGAGTAAAATTGGAATTTGAATCGAGTTCGCGAGTCATATAGCGTGCAAAAACTTTCCACATTTAAGGATCATCTGCATACAATGCCCAAACGCTTTGTATCTCATACGAATGCCTCGTTCTTTAGCAAACAGATGAACTGTTACCCTTTTTTTTTCCAGAACTATTTGTAAATAATAATATGATACTTCTTAAGACCCATCTAAGTGCCACTGTATTTAATAAATGAGTTTGACTAAGTCTTATGTATTACCCACAAAGGTGTCTTGCTAGGCCAAGCATACTTTGGCGTAGCTTGTCCCTTAGAGCAGCTTTGACTTGCTCTCCTAAAGGTCCGTTACAGATTCTTCTTTGTCTTGGATGTCATAGGGATCAGCACGACCATGTTTTCTTTATGTCCTTAGGGTTCCAGGTAGTACATTACGCATTATTTCGCAAATGGTTTAATGTTTAATGGTTTAAGTTTTAACCGTCAAAGTGTTATAAACAACAACAAAAAGATTCGTTTACAAACTATTAAATAAGTACTTAAAGGTGACTGTTCATTTAAATAAACTACTTATTCTATATTATTAGTTTAATACCGTAGAGGAGTAACCAATGTTTTAATAATTTACAGCGCTTCTGATGAACAGTGCATACGAAGACTTAGCATTGTTGTGTTATCCTGCATATGTATGACTTAGACTTTGGCACATTAATAAATATATGCTCATTTATTATCAATATATTTAACCTCATAAAGGTTTGGCGACATGGGCAGTAAACTGCAGGATGTCACCACTAAAGTAAGCTTCTGGCCGTTGGAAAAAATTGTTCACTCAGTCCACTGTAATTTTTTAACTGTACCTTATGATGCCCATTGTCTGCTCAACAAGGTCCATCACAAGAAAAATAATAAAATTTACATCAAAGAAAGAAGCACTCTGTTAGCTTTAAAATCCTTACAGGCATGCTGTTGCTGATATAAATACAGAACTTAGAAACATTAACGTAAAAATAGACTCTGTACAGAATATCAAGTCTATTGTACTTTATTGAATTCAAATAAGTGGCATATAAACGGTAATGTAGAGAAGTCTTAAAAAAGATCTTTCTTAAATAATATCTTATTATTTTTATCATCATAAGAAAGTGTAAAAAGGACTACTATTGCTTACAAGCTTATAAATCATAATATAACACTAATAAACAAGAAAAGTAAATACAATAATACTTATATATGCGTGATTTGCAGGTAACATGAAATCAAATTTATAGTTTGTTTAACTGTGGTCCTTAGTCTTTACCATAGTATATTTTTTTTATTACTTGCATGCTTTAAAATATTAATGCAAAAGTACACAAGCCGCGCTGAGCAAACGGTTATATTTAACTGGATCAAACTTATGCAATTGTTAATTATCCATTTTATGAAATATTAAAAGTCGTTTTTTAAATGGTATAGATTATTGCATAATCGTAAAAAATTAAAATACATTTCCTTATAAACAGAGAAATAACGATAACATTAACTTATACGAAAAGCATTACTTGAATAGTAAAAAAGCTGTTATAAATTTACGAGTAGTCTTTTATTATCAACAAGCTCTTGGAGCATTTTTTAATCATTGACAATGCTTCTGAATATATCTTAATCATTGACAAGCCCTATTAAGCGAGTCAAATTAGCCGAATAAACGTTAAGATTAACAATACTTCCTATTGACGTGAAACAATTTTTTGCGAGGTATCTAATTATAAGAAACAGATAGAGATACTTCAACTAGTTCAATAATATTAGCTGAAGGAACAAAACACGGTAAAAACGGAAAAAAAGACGGTTTTTGCTTCTATAATAAAAAATACAGCTCCTAAAGAAAAAGCTTTGTGACGAAAAAATGAAAAAAATTGACCCTTAATAAAGAAAATCGAGCATATGGATTACTCCGTGATGGCCAAAAAACCACATTTTTGCGAAATTTTATTATTTGATATCTCTTTATCTAAAAGTGATACAGGGTTAGAATTTTAATGTATTTTTGGCATTATGGTATTAAGACTACAGTAAAATATTTGGATCAAAATGATGTAAGATTTTTGCTAACAGTTGACATTTGCAAAAAGTGGCCTTTTGTTAATAAGAGTAAAAGGGTGGTGAAGTTTACAAAAAAAGTTATAACTTTGGTTTCAACGCCTTAAGTGCAAATAAAACTGTAAATATCTAACTTTTCAGCTAGCTTCACATTTTAACTTATGATTTGTCAATCAATAAAAAACGGGTACTTTTTACATTGCCGGCAGTGGTGTAAAGTTACTAAAGGCCAGTTGATAAAGCTCTATAAGAGACAATGGATGGTCCAAGAATAATTTTTAGTGTTATAAGTAGTGTGGGTCACTGATAACAAGAAAAATAACAAAAAAATTTTTAAGTTGGTAGAATAATACTAAAATTATTTTATAAGCTTATTTTACTTGTGTTGCTTAAAAATAACTTGTACAACAGTACTTGAGCGTAACTTTAGCGGTATTAAAGCGGAACTTAAGCAGCAGTACTTGGGCAGTACTTAAATAAAACTTTGGTGTTACTTGGCTGGTGAGACGTTGGTTGCACTTAAGTATTGGTAGTTAAGTAGAATTTGAGTAGCGATACTTGAGTAGCAATTGGGCGATACTCAATAAGCACTTAGATAGCAGTACTATAAAGTTACTTTAAATGTACTTAGGTGGCACTTGAGCAGCAACAACTGGTCAGTATTTCGACAATACTTAGATAAAACTTCAGCGATACTTGGGTAGAAAGACCAAGGCAGCTCTTGGACGGTACTTGAGCAGCATTTGGGTAGAGAAGTTTATCAGTACTTCGGTTGCACTTAGCGCAATCATAAAAAATAATAAGAGTGCTACAGCTCTCATGTCAAACCAGAGAAGCACCTAGACATCACCCTAAAACCGCTGAAATTCTACCAAACAACTGCCTATTGCAAATTCAGTTTTACTCAAAGACCACACAAGTGCTAACGACTACTACTGCACAAGTACCAGCCACGTATCAAGTGCCACTGACTTAGTACCACCCAAGTACTTTCTAAGTACCACTAAAGTAACTCGTAAGTCCTGTTATATTATCCCTTCCAAGAAACCGCTCAAGTGCCACTAAAATGCTGCTTTTCAAGTACTATCAAAGTGCCACCCAAGTACATCTCAACTACCACCGTACAAGTGCCACCCTAGCTTTGCCAAAGTATCGCTTTACTATTACCCAAGTAACGCCATACAAATGCCACCCAAGCTCCACCAAATTTCTGCTTAAGTCACGCCACACAAGTCCCAATCAAGTACGACCAAAGTACCGTTTGCTTAAGTACCACCCAAGAAGCACCTTCATGCAGCTGAAGTGCCACTTCTTAAGTACCACGTAAATGCCACTAAAGTACAGCAGTGGCGTTGCCAAACTATTACCAAAATCTTGAAACCCAAGCACCATCGAAGAACCTCTGAAAGACCCAAGTACCGCTGAAGAGCCCAAGCTACCCAAGTGCCGTTCCTGAGATGCTGCCCGAATCCCAAATAAGTACCACTACTTAAGTTCCTGTCAAGTACCCCCGAAGTCCTAACTTTTAAGTACCACCATAGTACCGCTGCTTAAGTTCCGCCAAGTGCCACTCCAGTTCCACCACATAATTGCCAACCAAGTACCACCACACAATTGCCACCCAAGTTTTTGCTCGTCAAGTGCTTATAAATATTCTAATTTATAAATATATCATAAGTTTTTTGGTGAGTCCCAGATCAGTCCTACTAAAATTGTACGTAAGCCTCAATAAAGACCTACTTAAATCCTAACTTAGTTTCAGTTAAAATAAAATCAGATGTTAAATATATCCCAAGTTGCTCCTAAACAGTACTGAAGCCGTCTATCAGTGCGTGTTTTTGTGCTTTTATTTTTTGATTTTTACTATTAAACTTAAATATAATAAGCTTATAAATAACTTTTAATAAAATATTGCAATCTCAAAAATTGATAGTTACCAACTGAAAAAATAAAATTTTAACACTTTCAAGCTCTGAAACCAAATTTAATTATAAATCTAATTCATTTGTGAGAATTAAAGGACGTATTTCTTACTCAGAATTTATGAATATTCAATCTAGTTATTTTTGGCGTTCGATTATTGTTCTGACTAATAAGTGTTTTTGGTGTACTTATTATACACGTTTACAGTTTTAAATCATGACGTATTATTGCGCTAATGCAGCTGTCAATGATGGGCAACAGCAAATGCTCAAAATAAACGAAAAATATATGACGTTATTATATGACGGAGCAAAGCTTAAAAATGGCTGTAAAATATACTTTTTAATGTCCCAAGATTTGAGCTGGATCAGACAGTTTGGATGGGATGGAAAAACTTTAAAATATGGGGTCAAATGTTACAGCAATGCTACGTGAAAAAGCACTTTCTCGTAAAATGACAAAATAAAACATATATTACAGGGAAATATTTAAAACAGATGTGCAAATCTTTAACCCTGAAACACTTGCTGAATTCAAAATGTTAGGGCTTACTACTTTCTACCATTATAAGATATGTCTCAAGCAGTAAATACATTTGACTAGATAGTTATCAGAAAGTTTACTTATAAGTATTGTAGTTTACAAAAAGCTTTACTTTAGTATCAAAAGAACTTTTTTTTACTATATTATCATAGTTTATAATTATAAGACCAAAAGGAATGAACACAACGTAAAAACATACTTAAACATAAACTTATGGTCAAATAACTATCTGTATTACTTGTGCAGTCAGTTTTATCTAGAAGATACTTTCTTATTTTTGTAGTAACTCCTGCACTTTATTGTCAGCGTATGAAAAAAATCAGACATTTGCTTCAAATGGTCGCACAAGAAAAAAAAGTGGAACATCAGAAGCACTTAAAGTCGACATCTAAGACAATTAACAGTGTGTTATTCATGACTAGCAAACATAAGGCCCCACATAAAAGTACCTTTAAAGAGCATTGTCTTGTAATTCCTTGAGATGACATACATACTATCTACCCTGTGCTTCAGGTACCCTAAAGACTCTTATTGCTGTGGTAGTTGTAATTAGCTACTCCAAAAACTATTGATAAAGTACTTGCATTTGGCATGGTCCAGCAACTCCAGGAGATGGCATCAATACTGTCTATCCTGAGGTCTTGGTTATTCAAAGACACTCGCTCAGGCGGTATTCGTGGTTAGCGACCTTTTAAACTAGTGAGCAACGAAAATCGCCCCTGTTGCTTTATCATGCATTTATTTGTATTTATATTTACTTTTTCATGAAGATGAACTTTAAAAACTAAAAAATACAAATTACGGCATACAACATAATGGCATTGAAATACAACAAAGCATATCAAAATAAGTTCTAGGTATAGCTTACCTTATGAATCGATAATTTTTATTATGGTACGACTGCAGCTGTATGACTATGACTGCAAAAAATACGACAAGTGCTGCCTCCAGGTATATATGCTCTAAGGATTCTAAAATATTTCAAATGGGTTACGTTTTTGTTGAACCCCCCTTTGACCCCCTTAACAGATTTATAACCCTATAACTGGATAACCCAATAAGCTTACCTAACATTATAAAAGAATTACTTACGATCACATTTCAGCTACATCACTAAACGAAGTGAATGTACGTAGTATATGATGTCATTTTTAGTTCAACTAACTTATCACCCCCCCCCTTCTTAAATTTTCCTAAGTTTTTCAAGAAAATGATCTCAGCCTCCTCACACTTTTGGAACATTTTATCTGAGCAACGCTTCAATGATTTTTCTAGCCTTCCTTAGACATTTTTTACCACTACCAACGAAATTATTTTATCTGTATTATTTTTCAACACATGTCTGCGCCATTTTCAAGGTATTCAATGGCACGCTTGTTCGTTTAATCTTTAATTCTTGATAGGTCTGTGAGTTGCATTTTTTTACATTAATATAACAATTGTTATGATTTCAAAGCAAAGTTTTTGTGGGGATAAGACTTGATTGATATTTTTTAAGAATTAAATTNCTGGGAACATCCTAATCTATTTCAAAAATCCTGCAATAGTCTAAATGCAGACTTATGTTTTAATTGGCCTATTGGCCTATTGACTCTTTAAATAAATTTGATTTTATCGAAAAAAAAATATAATAAGACTTGATACTTTCTGTAAATTATTAAGACGTACTTATAAAAAATAAAAAAATTATCAGTTAAGGTTGTAGATTACGTTTTGACGGCTAATAATTCACCTTTACAAAGATTTTTTACTAAGTCAGCTTGCTGTGAGAAAACCTTTATTGTGAAACTAGTTATTAAATTATAAAGCATTGTTTTTGTTTCGTCTTTTAACGCTTCAATAAAACTTATTTCCATTTTGTCCGTAAATTTTTGCTTTAAATACCTTTAGACACTAAAAATGACGCAAAAAACTTTATTAATTAATAAAGCAGCATAGTGTTACATGCTTCTTAGAAACTATAATGAATTTGGAAATAGTGGTCCACTTAACCTAAAGCAATCACAGTACCTTTAGATGCATTATAAAATATTTCGTTAACTTCTTTAAATGTTTAGAAAAATTCTGCATTTTAACGTGATTTAAAATTAGTAACGTCATTTCTAAGTATAAAATCCTGTGATTCAAAATTAAGGACTAAAATAAAATAACTTTGTTCAATCATACAATATTATTTTAAGATAACGTTTTACATTTTTAATAAAACCTTTTGCTTCTTACTTCAAAGCCTATATAAAGGATTATGATTCATAAATGGCATTGCTTAAGTTATGCTTTAATATTTAATGTAACCCACTGTAGACATCTTCCAGCACTCTATTTTTAATTATTTAATCTTTAATTTTAATTTTGTTAAAACATTCGCACTTTAGCCATAGGATAGTGCTATACAAGGCTGGTCTTTTTTTCTTTTTACATTCTCTATACGTTTGAAAATTTTATGCATTTTTAATCGTGTATAAATGTATGACATAATGTTTTTGTACTAAGTCAAAAAATAACAAATAATTTTTTATAATATTTCAACCGTGGACCTCACTAGTTGCCCTACTTATCACGAACAAGGTAAAAATCATACGTTTCCCTTTAGGTAAACATATTAAATATTTAAAGAAGGCTCACTGTTTAGTTTTTGATCTGAGTAATGCGCAACGTTCAGAAGAAAAAAAGCAACTTCACACTGTGGCTTTACCTGCTACCACAGTCACGTGGATTGAGACGATTTCAAAGCTGTTTTCTCTTGTCTTTTATGACTTGACATAAAGTGGACATCTTTATACGAATTTACTTTTCTCTAACTATTTTGTACAACCACATAAACAATTACGTTTTTTTGGATTCTTAAAAAAGCATTCATTTACTTAAATAGTATTGAAATCTTAAAATCTGAAATTTACCAAAAGAATAAAGAAAATAAAGAAGAATCAGATTTTTTAGGGATTGGTAATAAATAACGATATTTAACGTTCCGCAACGTATTTTATTTGACAAAAATGCTAAGGAGTTGTCTTGTATGATGGCTATCAGCAAATTCAGACGTTTTAATTGATGAGTAGATACCCCCTATTATTAATTGTATCTAGCAGTAAAAACTACAAAATTATTTCAGGGAGTGCATAAAAACTAATGTTGCTTTTTTATGATAAATACCTAACTCTGCGTAGTATTATTTGGATAGATAAAGAGATTTGTTTGCCATGATCAGACAAATAGGTAGACCAAGAGCATTGACGACACTTAGTACCATTGAGTTGAGAAGAATTTGTGTTACAATCTTCATTTACATTGGCAAATAATGAATATACACTAATAACAGCAGAAGCCTTATCAGAATTAAGTTTTTTTTTAAAGTGCATTTATCATCACAAGACTATAACCTGCACGCTCATTCTGATAAATTAGTTAATGTTATTATGATCATTTTGCCGTCAAAAAAATTTTTTGTATTTGGTCCATTTCAAAGTTACCCACTATTTTAAAAGAATTAAGCCTCAACAACGTGGAAGCCCACATGTGCACATTATACTATGAATGGACAATACCCCAGAAAATCTTCGAGACGATCAGGCTCAAACTATTTATATGATTGACAATTTTATTCTATCTATCTCTTAATTTATGGCTTCTAAAAATATAGCACTTCAGAAA
This sequence comes from Copidosoma floridanum, assembly GCF_000648655.2. The sequence continues at coordinate 226,835 of NW_019380070.1, read as the reverse complement.
CATAAACACACTTTTACTTGCTGCAAAAAACTTATTGCTCATAAGCCATAGAAATGCGGATTTAAGTCACCATTTATCCTTTCTTAAAAAACTGTTTTATAACTTCCCATAAAGAAAAAGGAAGTAAGATTTAAAAACAATGCTATTCAATATTTTAAAATAAGAATAAATTTAGAAAATACCTTTAAAGACTCTAATAGTATTGACATTTATAAGAAAAAGATTGCATTTTCTTTGATAATGATTACTAAAAAATTTTGACAGTAGGAATTAAAGGACCATAGGTTTTTTTTATAAACGATATCCATCTAAAAAGTGGCAGAATCCAGTTAATACGTTTGATTTTAGCATTATGAGATTGAATATGGATTTTTAAAGCAAACCTAAAAAATAGCTCTGATGCTACAAAATGTTCAACATCAAATGACGTTGTTGAATGCTTTAACAAAACAAACAGGGGTATAAGTCGTTTGAAATGAGAAATTAGAGAATTTTGGATTGTACATCAAGAGTCTGACATTGTTCGAAATTCCTCAATAAATAAGTGTTGAGATGTGACACAGAGTTTGAAGAAAAAATTAAGAATCAGCTTCGTATTTACGAGAACTTATGTCAAAGTATCTTCTTGCTATTATTTATATTAAATCCATATGGCCCATCGAGTGTAAAAAAATAAGAAAAATGCTTACAGAAATTAACGAACTCGACGCTGGTTCACCTGAAATTTGGGTAAAAAGTTTTTTTATTTAGTATGAAAACAACCAAGATTTATAAAAGACAAAAATTATGACATGAGTAATAATCCTAATGATTATAAAAAAAAAATGGTTACTCTAAACTAATCATATCAGAATAAGGACAATAATATTTTGCAAGGATTAAAATTTTTTGAAATTAACAATGAAAATGAAAATATGATTTTAGATAGGCGTAAAGAATTTGAATCTTATGTAGATGTTGGTTAAGCAATTAATGTGTGTTACCAGATGTGTCAAGAAAAAAAGGATCTTAATAAAGATTACATACCGGACATAGCTGGGAACATCCTAATCTATTTCAAAAATCCTGCAATAGTCTAAATGCAGACTTATGTTTTAATTGGCCTATTGGCCTATTGACTCTTTAAATAAATTTGATTTTATCGAAAAAAAAATATAATAAGACTTGATACTTTCTGTAAATTATTAAGACGTACTTATAAAAAATAAAAAAATTATCAGTTAAGGTTGTAGATTACGTTTTGACGGCTAATAATTCACCTTTACAAAGATTTTTTACTAAGTCAGCTTGCTGTGAGAAAACCTTTATTGTGAAACTAGTTATTAAATTATATAATTAATTTGGTGACACAGATAGTTACTGTAATGCATA
>NW_019380070.1:195176-224915 GCF_000648655.2 Copidosoma floridanum | reverse complement strand
AAAAAAAAAAAAAGTAATAAGGAATAATCTTTAACAAACGAATAACAAAATTACTAATGATTAAAAATTTCTTGCTATACAATGTTTCTAATGATTGCTTGGTTCTCTAAATCATTTTGTATAAACATATTTTTAGGATTTCCACACCTTGATACCAATACGCATAGTTGATCATGAGAAAACAAAGGTTTTTTGTAGTAAAATCCTAATTCATTTAAATTATAACTTGCGATGTATTGATTGTTATGGAAAAATCCAGAGATATTAAGAACTGTTTTATGTACATAATAAGCGGGGAAGATGAATTATTACTGGTATTTAACATGATTCTTGAAATAAGAGCTTTATTACCAGATTTCTCACCATTTGTTAGTTCTGCTTCTAGGTTATATTCAAATCATTTTGTCATACGTTGTCAGATGCAATTGCACAATCCATCAAATATATTTAAGCTTCTTAGTAATATAACAATAGCATCTTCTTTCAAATTTATAACATGTGGTGGTAATCCTTCATGTATTGTTTTTAGAGTTTCTATAAAAAGAATTATGTTTATATTTTCATTAGTGTGATCACTTCTTTCATATTTTTCATAATCTATGCTGTAAAAGTATGTTCTTTGTCTTTAATTTGATTCAAAACTTTATTATTCAAAATAGATAAAAGTTTTCAATGAGTTGTTAGAATTACCTTTCTTAGGCAGCTATTTATACTATCATCATAAATTTGCTTGCAAACACGATCAAATTTTTATCCCTGTGGATTTTTGAAAGATCTTATTGTTCCATTTCAAATGTCTATTACCAATGTTTAAAATTTTGAATCTGTACGCCACATGTTACTTTTCAATTTTATAATTTTAAAGTGCTTCCTTAGACATAAATATTATAGAGTGTCACTTATTATACAACTTTCACATTGATGCTTTATTGCTAGAAGTATTTGTCTTAAACTGCCTCTTCAAATAAATAGTCTTCCACTAAATAGAGTACTATTACTACATAAATCTTTTAAAGTCTTATCCACTATTTCTAAAGCTTTTTTAAATATTATTAAGTGTTAGACCTTAATTATTACAATTACTTCTCGTAATTTATTTTTATCATATTTGTATTCTAAAAAGAACTATTAATGTCATTTAAATCTCATGTTCATTAAAATGTTCAATGACTTGTCATTCTTTAAGGTAATAAAACTAAAGCAGCTTCTGTCCCAGCCATAGATATAACACTTTTTTTTGAAACAAAAAATAAAAAACTAATGTTTCGTATGAAAAAGTCTCAACAGAACCTTCTGGACCGTCAATAACACGTTATTTTGTGTCACTGTTAATAATTTTATTACAAATTACTTTTTTGTCACTACGAAGGTTAGCAAATAAATCCTTAAAACTTATCTCTAAATCAATAACAGTCTTATTATCCTTAATATTCTCAAATTTTAGTGTTTTATTTAGTTCTGGTGGTCCATAAGCTATACATAATTTTCTTTACATTTAAAGATTTCATTTTATTGTAATAAAGAATTGTTTTGGTTATCATCTTTCCAATATTTAATAAAAATTTGTTGGATTAATTCCAAACTAGAGTTATTGCAAACGTCTCTAGATATTAAAAACCATGCGAAAAATTTTCTAAATTGATATGAGAACATAACGTTACAAGCTTTTTAAAATATATTATGTACTTTAAAGTCATGTTCAAATCAATCTTAAGCAATAGCAGTATCTTTAAACTTACTGTGATATTTATTATCAACTGTTTTAAAACTTTCAAAAGATTCAGCTCCACTCACCTGACTCAACACTAATTCAATTAAAAACGCTCTGAGTTCTTAGGTGACACTATTTTTAGTCGACTTGTTGTTAAATAACGTCTTACTCTTTCTCTTCCAACCCAAATTTTCACCGTCAAATTAAAACAGTAATGTTCTAGAATACACACGTATCCCATTCTTTTGCGAAACTATCTGTTTTATTCAGTTGAAACCAAGCCGTTAATGCTGTTTCGGAGCTTTCTATAGCTTTAAACATATTTTTTTTCAAAACTATTTGTTTATTATTAATATTACTGGTATATCCAATACAGAATGACTACGTCTACACAGAGGACTGTTGCAATCACCATGCTGCTTACATGGGGCTGAAATAGTGGCCATCTACATATTCTCATATTTCATAAAAAGTTTTTGTATCAACTTTTTTATCACTTGTATCTTTTTTTGTTATTTAACGTGATGCTCTCTCTCCTTTAAAATAAATATAATTAAAGACATGCTTTGTACTTTAGAAAGGTGCACTCTACTTAATACAAATGTGGCAATAATATGTAATTAACAAAAAACTAGTTTCTGTATTTGAGAATCAAGTGGAATATCCACTAAAATTTATTCATCTATGTGTGGAGTAGTAAATAATTTATTGTTTGTATGCAATGTTACAATATTATTAGAATAATAGTATTCTTTTTTTTTTAGATTTAGTGGTAAAACCGCTAGCAATATTTTCTCCAAAAATGTTGTGTTGAGTTATATCGCTTTAAATTTATAATAATATTGTATGGAATAATACAACAGTTATATTAAATATATAATTTAGAGTGGTACCTTCAAAAATTTTTTTTTAAATTTGCTTTTTTTTAACCATTTAAGACTTCATGTGACAGTAATAAAAAAAATCAGGTCGTCTTAGATTTCGCACTATTATCATTCTATCTTGATAATGTAATTATATTACTTCTTTCATGATACATGCATGTATCATGAAAGAAGTAATATAATTACATTATCATTCTATCTTGATAATGTAATTATATTACTTCTTTCATGATACATGCATGTAAAAAAAAGTTGCGTTTATTTTTTAGTATAGAGTATGAAACTAAAAATTTTACTATTTGGTGGATTAGAAGTTCGATATAAGTTATAATGTTAGAGCAACGTTACATTTTCTGCTTTTGTTAAAAGTTTTTGTCTATGTCATGTATTTAATCTTTTATCTTGTACTGGGAATGATAAAGGAAATACAATAGGATCAACATGCCGTATTTAGCATTCATCATCGATGATGCAACCTATAGAGGTGTTCATAAAGCAGATGATAATATCTATAAAAATTTTCCCATAGAAATTTTAAACAATATTTGTGGGAGCCTGCCACCTCCTCAACTTAAATAAAAAATAGGTACAATGTTAGTACGAAATTGAAGTATATTAGATGGCTATATAACGGTACACGATTGTGAACTACTATATTATTGAAGTATAACGTAGAAGGTGAAATAGGTATGGGAGGATGAATTGGTAATAAAGTTTTTATTTTTAAAATTACATTTAACACCTAAAGTACTTCATCATAATCTTTCATTAAATATAAAAGAACAATTCCCTGCATTTGTACCATTTGCTATGACTATGAACAAGTCTCAACGGCAAAGTTCTAATTTTAAGGGATTATATTTGAAAAAACCTTCATTTTCTCTTGATCAATTGTACGTGGTTTTATCAAGATGCAAAAATAAAAATGAAATTTTTGTTTAAATCAATAAAGAAAACGTTAGACATATTAAAAATGTAGTTTAAAAAGAAGTTTTTGATTGAATGTAATAATGTTTCTCATAATAACAACATTATTTAAATATTTTTTTATACATAGACAAAGTTTGTTACCCAATAACTCATATTATGAATGTATGTTGTGTTTATCTATTGTACCCATTTCAATATTAATTTTAAACAGATTAGGAACATATCTTAGTATTTAGGGTTTAAAAGGGTTTTATAAGTTGATTTATAAAATAAGTCATCTTTAGGCGAAACTTACGTGGTTTTTATTAATGATAAACTAAATGTAATTATTGCTTTGCGCAACGACCCCCTATAAGTTTATTATGATTTTCAATTTTTTCTGGACGACGAGATAAATTATAGCGATGTAAATCTTAATTTATTTTAAATTCATTTATATTACTTTTATTGCATTCTTTTAAGGAATTGAGAAACCACAAATGTGTGTTTTCATTGAGTCAGGCCAATAAATCAAGTATTAATATCAAAACCTTTTAATATTTATTTGATGATAACGTTATAGTTAATTGCTTTGATAACAATATTCAAACAATTAAAAATTTGAACAGTAATCTTAAACTGAATGAATTCTTCATGAAATTATTAATTCTAGTCATTGTAATTCATAAGATTTGAAATATCTAACAAAAAATTTAATTGACGATGTCTGACAAAAATCATTTGAACAACAAAAAAAAAGTCTGTCATTACAATTATGAAAGTATTAATAGAAAAAAAATTTTTTACCAATAGCTTCACACTACTACAACTCAAAGATACGAATTTAATGAAAATAACTTTTGTTAATTCATGTAATATAATAAATAATTATTATTCAGAAAAAAGAATTTTCCAAAACAAGAAAACCAAAATCCTTAAAAACTCAAAGTAATATTTAAACAAAAGTTAACAGTTCAATAAGTAATACGTTAAACATGAAACAAAAAAAAGTGTTATGATAACTTTGTAGTTAACCGTTCTAAACCTAAATAATTCAAAAACTTATTAGATAATAGTTTATACCAAAGAGATAAGAATGGATTAATTAAGTTTTTTTTTTTTTTTTGTATACTTATGACTATTTGGATCCTAAAAAATGATCAATGATAGTTAAAAATATCATTAAAAAATGGAACTCTTATGTTAAAAATTTATTTATTTTTGGGAATGAATATCTCACGAATCTTAAAATTCCAAGAATTATTTTGAAACATTAATTAAATCAGAAACTTATGGTACACCAACTGGAATAAAAAGGGCTTATCGATATAATAAATCTACTCACTACATTGGTTGTTAAGAATTCGATTAACGTGTTATAGTCTGTTGATTGTTCAAATAATTTAAAATTTAATATCTAATTCTCAGGAACTGTGGGATTAGGTATATTTAAGGTACTGTGTTATCAAAATAGTGGTATTGAAATAAAACTGTAAAATATTATATATATATAAATTACATGTAAAATAACAAAAGAATTAAAGTAGGGATAAATTAATAATATATTTAATAATGGAAATTCAATTTTAAACATATTCCTAAATAAAAAAAAAAGATTTGTAAGTAAATCCTGCATTTTATGGTGAATTGCGTTATAAGATTATATATTATTCAGCAGTAGCTTACCTTAAAAAATGAAAAAAGTTAACGTGTAGTCAAAGTGAACAGCTTCTCTTAGTCCGTTGAGTAAATATATTTTAAAATTAGGAACTTTCACTTTATAATGACAGTCTTGGAATATTTATTACGTACTTTAATAACGTATTCAGTTTTGCAACTTTAATAAGTAGGAACATAGATCATTAAAGAAAAGGTATATAAAATATTAAAGTTAAAGGACGAATTTTTCATGTTGTGCAAAACACATTTAATTCTAATCTTTATAAAAATCAAAAAAAAGGTTACTGTGTATACATGTATATATGGTGATAATGATATTGATGTCAATCAATCATAGATTATAATCTATGATTAATAGTGAAATTCTTTAAAAACGTATCGTATTTTTGACGAAAGTTTTAAAGGAAAATCAAACAAAAAAATGTAGAAGCATTGACATCAACTCGAAAAGGTAGAAAAACTACGAAATTATTAAATAATTTTTTTACAAAAAACTGGCCAGCAAAAATATACTCACAATAAACCATTGACCATAGAATATTGTGCTATGAAATTTAAACTCTGAACTTCCAGAAATCTCCGATCTTTGTGAACACCCAAAAGACTGATCCGACAATCATCCTAAAGAAACATTTTCAAATAAACTATATCCTTTAATCGATCCAGTGGGGTCTTATATTATTTTTCTTTCGGAAGATTTAGGATGGATTACTGGTTATTTAAAAAATTACGTCAATAAGAGTACAAAACTTACTTGTAAGTTATTTCTACATCCTATCTTACAGACTAAACAAAATACGTTTTAATCCATTTTTGTATAGGGGACGGCTCACTTAACAATTTTTTATTAATTTCTACATCGTGATGGAATACATGCATTTAAATCGTTTAAGATATAATGAAAAAAAAAATCAAGAATTAAATGTTATTAAGGTGTATAAGACGATATTGTTAAAAGTGAATCCAACATTTCTATACATTTTGAGACAAAAAAATGAGCTGTGCAACAGTATTACACACAATTTACAACTTTTTTGTACAAACTAAGAACGAAATTTTCTTATCTACCTCACATTTTTTTAATAATAAAAGTTTGTTCTTAAACAGTATTTTTTATTTTAAAATTACTATCTTATTCTATTTAGATGTTAACTTTACTTTTATTTTGGCAACTGCCGTGATCTACAACTGACTATGCAAAAACAGTGGTTTCCTTAAATGTATACTGATATTATTAATACTCTTACCGTAAGATTTATTTATAGTCGTAGAAAATGCTTGGAGTACAGAAAATTGTTTTGGGTATAAAGTAGAAAATAATAATTTAAGGTATTTACTGTTCTGTCTATTTAGCAAATAGTGATGTACGTATTAGAAAACGAAGCTATGTTTAAAGATACAATGATTTAATACTTTTTTGTACAATCACGCACTTATAACCATTGTTTGAGACCAAAGGACTCTGTCTAAAATAATTAATATTCGTTACTCATTACCAAAACAAATATGAGTATTAGGTAGATAACGTTATGCTCTTTTAGCTATTTCAAGGGCTTTTTTTGGGATCATAGAAGATTTGTTCCATATGATAAGATCTACTCCTACCAAATTTTTTTTTAGATTCCGATTCTAAAAATGAACTTTTTATATTAGTTCAATCTTAATGTAAACGAAATTTTTTATGACTGGTCATTTTTTTAAAAGTAATGTTGATGTTATACCAGTCCATGCCGCAGAGAAAAATTTTTTTTCGAAAAATTATATAATTTATCAACGTTTCAAAATTAAATGTTCTTTTTGAATCTCCTCGAGCAATAATGAGAGAAAAGTACCTGATTCATCACATGTTATCCTAAAAATCGTTATTAAATCTTTATTCCATTTATCAGACACTGAATTAAACTTTTCAGTACAAGAAATAACTTTTTTTGTAATACTGTTTTGTTTCATATCAATTTTTGTTCCAGTAAGTAAATTCATATTTCCAGATAATTTGTCTTTTACACGTGTTGTTTCTTTTGTAAGCTACAATGCACGATCCTTATATTTAACCAATTTCAAAAGTCAAACTGAAGAATAAAGCATTGAAAAAATAAAATCTAAAAATTGTAGAGTTGCTGCAAGTAGTAGGCAGGGGGTTGGAGCCCTATTAGTGTAGATGTATACATATATTTTTTCAGTATAAGATAATTTATATCGCTTTTATGGAGAAATCTTGATTCATACTTAATCTTTTGAAAATGAAAAAAAAAATTTATATGATTATAGACAGTTAACTAACAGTAATTTGACAGTTGTTTATACATGTTTGTAGCTTACATTATATTGATTTTGAATCTCTGTAAATCTTAAACCTATTATTATTCTTTTAACAGGTTCTTTATTTTTCACTATCTTCTTTATTTATTTTTGCAAAAACAATTTAAAACGTACTTTTCTCTGTAAAAGATTTGTAAGCTACTTTACACTGTTGCTTCCCCTGCTACCACAGTCACGTGGATTGAGACGATTTTAAAACTGTTTTCTCTTATCTTTTATGACTTGACATAAAGCAGACATCTTTAATCAAATTTAGAAATGAAAACTAACTTGTATGTTAATCCTACATACTGTCTTACAGACTAAACAAAATACGTTTTAATCCATTTTTGTATAGGGGACGGCTCACACAACAATTTTTTATTAATTCTTATATCGTGACGGAATACATGCATTTGAATTGTTTAAGATAACATAAAAAAAAAATTAAGGATTAAATGTTATTAAGGTGTATTAGACAATATTGTTAAAAGTGCATCCAACATTTCTATACATTTTGAGACAAAAAAAAATTTGTAATTTTTTAAATACTTTTATCTTCATACATTAGAAGTCTAAGATATATGCAGAAAATTTAATCAACAGGTAATGTCTCTAAAGAGAAAATGTGGTGGACCACATTTATTTGAAACAGTTACATGTTATCATGAATAAAAGAAATTAAAGTTATTTTATTTTAAATGTCGTAAAAATACGACCCCAAATAATATTCCCAACATTACTGTCAGACTATTTCACTAGAAATTAATATCAGTTTCAAATGAAATCATGAAAAAAAATACATTAAGTAAAGTATTAGCATACGTTCAAGCCATTTAATTTAAAAAATGTGGTGTACTTCATGCACACATTTTAATAACTTTGCATCCTGATAAAAAAATTATCACACCTGATTGCATTGGTACAATTACTTCAGCTAAAATTCCAGCTTCAGATAATACAAGACTTACGAAATTAGTGATTGTACACATGCTTTACAAACTTTATACGAAGAAAGTCCTTTTAAAATTGATAAAAAATGTACAAAAAATTTTCCCCAATCTTTTACGAACATTACTTTTTTTATATCGAAGGGTTACCCTAAATATGGAAAAAAAAATAATACTTCAAAGCAACATGCTTATAAATTTTAGAGAAAAATGAAATTTTAGTCGATAATTTAATGGTCGAACGGTATTAAAATTTTTTGTTGATAAAATATCAATGTTATATCAAAGTCCAATTCTTTGCATCTATTCAAAGTATTGAATATATTCATACAATATTTCGCTTCACGTACCAACCCCCCAACTTTTAAACTGGTTAAATACTTGTTAGCAGTATGGATAAGTGGGTATGTGATCGGGCAATAAAATGTACAACACTGTCGTTTTTAATTTAAAACACGGACACGTTTATTCTCACTACCTTCAGTGTATGCTACCATTAGTCTTTACAATCAAGGATACAATCGTAAGCTGAACTGAAATAAAGCAAGATCAAATCAAAAGGAAAATACAAAAAGCAGGGAGTGCGTATCGACCAACTGACTGACCGCGTGAGAGTGGGTAAACTATAGGTATTAGACGCTGAAGTGAAGTGTCACGGCGTCTCCTCTTCTTGCTATTGCACATGAGTTAGAATTCAGTTACGAGCGCCAAATATACATCTAACACTCCCTTCCGTTAGTATCTGAATTTAACAAAACAATATAAAATGAAAAAAAGAAGAGACATATTGGATTATTAAATCTGAGTAATTATATTTGGATGAATAAATAATCAGCTGAAGATGTAGAACAGGTTGGCTTCTTGATTACTCATTGGGGTTGGTTGTGACGAGCTAAAACATACACGGAGAGAATTTTTGATCAGCATGTCTACTATCATTATCTATCTATTATCAATTTATTAATTTTACTATCTCAAGTTCAAATTCAAGTATCATGCAATTTACACTGATTAACATTTAAAATTTCTTTCGTTAGTCTTTTATGCAGTTCAAACGGCAGGGATTTTGTAAAAATGTCTGCTAGTTGTTCCTTCAATGGAATCCTTTTAACGACTATTTTTCCTCTGGATACACATTCCTTAACGTAGTGAGTATTGATCTCAGTCATGTGTCTCAGTCTTTTGCCACCATCAATATTAGCACTTGCTCCAGCGGCTTTGTTGTCACACCAAAGGTCCACAGGCAACATAATGTATGACAGTATAAAGCTAATTGAGTGTTCCAATCCTATGAGCTCCTGCCTTGCATTACACATCGCCACGTATTCTGCCTTGCAGGTTGAGATTGCAACGTAACTCTGCCTTCTTGTCTTCCAAGCAACTGTATCGCAATATGATCTTATAAGGTATCCACCTGTCGTAATTGAGCCTTTACAGTCTGCCAAACTTGCATCTGAAAAGACTTCCAGCTTATTTTTCCGGCCTCTGTAGGTTAATCCCAGAGTTCTGGTGTATTACAGGTGTCAAAGGACTCGTTTTACCATTCTCTAGTCATCAGTTGGGCAGATTTGGTGTCTGCTTTATACATACTAAGAGTGCGAGATGTCTGGTCTGACTGTGTTAGACAGATACAGCAGGCTTTCAACTGCTTCTCTGTGATGTGCGTTTTCTTCAGTCTTAGTTTTGTTCAATTCTCCAGTTTCTTCCAATTGTTATTTGTCTTTTCTTTGCCGATTCAGGGCTTGATTTGTCACCATTGGTGTTCTTTGTGGTTTTGAGTTGGTAAATCCAAACCTTTTCTAAACTTTGTCGAAGTATGGTGTTTCCGTAAGTGAAATTAAATTATGTTTTCTATCTCTTTTTATTGTGATAACTAGGAAAGTGCCAACCTTGCCAAGATCTGATATTTAAAAGTCAGACTGCAGACCAATCTTAATTTCTTTTGTTTTACTTACCAATTTCTTGCTATCATAATATCATCTTCATATGGAATCAAGATTTAAAGGCTCACTTGTTCTTTCCAAGCGTAAAGGCAAGTTTCACTGGTGTGCGTTTGTGATACTAGTTCCAGTGCAGCCACACGAAAACACTCGTTCCATTTTTTTAGGCTGATCTTGAGTCTATAATGGGCTTTTTCTAGATTACATACTTTATTTTTCTTAAGTTAATCTTCATCAAGCAGACCTTCAGAAAACACTATATTTAATTCTTTTTTGATTGAAGCATTTATGAATGCTGTTTTGACATCTAGCAGACAAGTTTCTAGATTAAATTTATTTTAAGTTGATATTATCGATTTCACAAGAGCCAACCTAGATACAGGGGCATAAGTCTCTTGCAAGTCGTACTTATTCCTATCTTTAGACCCACGAATCACCAACCTTACTTTGAATGTCGTGGTTCCCATCTTTGTCTATCTTCTTCTTTAGGACTCGTGTGGAATCTATGATGTTTGGCTTGCTTCTTTTAACATTCATAGTTGGTCTATCTACAATTTTCCATACTTAATTTTTTGCATTGATTCCAATTCTTCGTTAATTGCTTTGAAGTTTTCTTGAACAAGCTCTTTATTCTTCCTCAGTTGTCCTAATTTTATCTTGACTTCTTGTTCTCCCTCCGTTTCTAATAATACTTCAAGACTATCTTTACCAAAGTTAATGAACCATTCATTTTATTTAATGTCTGTCTTATGATTATTTCAGTTTTCTATTTTATCACTTTCCCAGACATTTCTAAATACAAGTTTTTCATGAAATCATACACCCAGAACCTCATAAAATTTGCATCCTCTCGTCTCAGAAAAATGTAGCTGGTAGTAGTATAGCCAACCAGTACTACTTGTATACCTTGTGGGCTGTATTTGGTTCCAGGGTTCCTGCGTATCCTAATTAAAGCCATACGACCAAATCTTATTTGATTTATTTTTATCTTTAGGTTGGGGGTAAAATTTCCTAAGGGAGCTGTTATTTTGTTGGACAGGTGTGGTGTGCGATTGATTCGTTCTGAAACACCATTGTATTGAAGATTGTCTGGACAAACCAGTTGAGACTCATCTTTCAATCTCTGGAGAATTTCCACTGTTCGACTTCCTGCAAACTCTATGCCTTGGTCAATTCTGTAATAAGAAATCTTTCAATTAAAGTCCAGTAGATTTCGTGCACTGATCGCAAATTTGTCCATACAATTTCTTGCTTTACTTTTCACTTTCACAGGGTACATCGTCCATATTAAGTAGTCGTCTGTGTACACTATCATAAATTTGTATCTTTAAGGATGAGTTGTTTCGATGCCCTCTCTCTTCTAGTGTCCAAAGGCATTCTTTATATTTTAGCAATATGACACACCTTGCATAATGCAATGAAGTGATCGAACAGAGACTTATTCAGATCCTTATTGTCCAAAAACTTTCTCTGCAATCCTTAAGATATTTCAACGATAAATGCCTGAATCTTGCGTTTTAGAGCATGGCTGTGCTTTTTCTTTTGAGTATTTTATACCTTTATATAAAGGGGATTTCAGCCTCTAAAATCTCACCGATCATTATTTCTTTACTATCATTAATTTTTTTATCTTTAATGGTTTTTACAGACTAATTTTGTTGAGCAGTATCTAAACAATCGTTTTCAGATTCATTGTTTGGGATTATAGGTCAGCTCTTACTATGATTGGTACTGACTTCCTGAATCTTCTCAGCCATTACCGCAGAGGCACATTCTATCATTAAGCAATCTATAATTTCTTGACACTTCTTGTTGTTTCTTGTACTCTGACCGACTTGCACTAGTTCCACTATCCAATGAAGAGTCTGTAGGCATCGGAAATTAACGTCTCGTTAGAGCGTGGGTCAAATATATCTATCTTAAGGTTATCTAAATAGATACATATGCATTTAATAACAAGCTGACGAAGCGACATCCAGTTTCCAGCGTGCATATTGGCGCATATCACTCTATCTAGGACTATTTTGTTTTTGTTATAACGAACCGAAACCCACCTTTCTCCCTCCGCTCTCAAGTTTACAGAGGAACTTTTATTCGCGCATTTAACCAATTTTTTTTTTTTATAAATTTTTGGTTCCCTCCGTGCGCGTAGAGAGCAAAGTTTCGGATCCAACAACAAACATACTACTCGATGCATTAGATCTAAGCAATTCTATAGTACTTTAACCTTCCTTATACTTGACTTAAATATTTATAGGACAAGCCATTCTCGCTTTTAAACAGTCTATTAGAATCTGCAATTTTCACATCTAATACTTTAGTGACAATCTTATGGTCAAAGCCATCTCTTTTCTCATCTTTAAGTAAACTCTGAGTTTTACTGACAAGTTCGAAATCTATCAAGATCCATTTAAAATCCATCTTAGTCCATCGAGGAATTCGCAAAATTTAGTATCACTTGGCTTTGCGGGATCAAATCTAACAGTGTGGATTTTGTTTTATATTTGATCCGCCCTTATCTGTATAATACTTTTTTTCATATCATTAATTTTTGCACTATTACCGTAGGATGAGTAAAAAAAAATACTCTGTTTTAATAATCTAAGGAGAATCTATCTAAGGACCATCATTTTTGCCTGCCATTTTCTTATGCAAATTATCTATCTGTTTCTTAAAATAATCTTTTCTATCGTTCATGTCCCTTAACATGCTATCTATAGTTTATGTATTAATCGAATCTGTTGTTTTTTTTTTTTTTTTTTTTTTTGAAACCTTTAATTTGCTTTCTTGATGAAATAATCTTGTATCAATCAAGTCTATCTTTTTATTTTTCAAAGCTTTAATTTGCTTTCCTGTTACAATAATCATGTATGAATCAAGTCTATCTTTCTATTTTTAAATCTTTGCAATTTTTAGTTGAGGTATCATCAAAACTATCTTTCTATTTGTATATCATTAACTTGCTATCATGATAAGTTATAAATCAAATTCATTTTTTTATCTCTCAAATCTTTTTTATTGTCTTTAGATGAGGTATCAATCAAATTTATTTTTCTATCCCTCAAATCTTTATTCTTATCTTTAGATCAGGTATCAAATAACTTTACTTTTCTATCGCTCAAATCTTTATTCTTATCTTTGTATGAGGTATTAATCAAATTTATTTTTCTATCTCTCAAATCTTCATTCTTGTCTTCAGATGAGGTATCAATTGAATTTATTTCTCTATCTCTCAAATCATTATTCTTGTCCTTAGATGAGGCATCAATCAAGTTTATTTCTCTATCTCTCAAATCTTTAGTTTTCTATCTTGTTCAAGTTTTCCTATGTTTATGTCTATCTCAAATTTTGTTTGTACGTGGCTTATTGTATTTAAATCTTCTATCTTTAATCTATCTAAAGAACCTTTAACTGGAATGTGCTGCTTGTGTTAAAAAATAGTGTAAATTATACCTCCACGTTTTTCCATCATGTTAAACTGATCTCCTGTATCGTAATCATCACTTATATCTCCTATAATAACTCAGATCAAGTTATATATATTACTTCCCAGTGACCACTTTAACCCCATTTAAGTCACTGGGAAACATGAGCAAGCACGCACACATTAGCTCAATGCATGCGCACTACTCATGGGACGAGATACAACAGATGACTTAAACATGCAAACGTAACATGTCTATGGTCAAACACGATAGCAGCACAATTCCAATGCGATTGAGCACAATCGTATGCCTGTTATTACGATGTGCTGACGCGTATTAGATCAAAATAAGAAATTTTAAATTTCTGCATTTGGGTTTGAGTCGGCATTTACCTCTAGTCTGAGCGTGAAAATCTACGGAGAGGATCGAGGCAGCACTGTACAGGGACTTGGAAAAGTAAACAAGTCTATCTAAGATGAGTGCTTTGTGCACGCCATTAGCTACCAAGTCTACTGAAAGAAATACATACGCCCAGTCTGACCGAACGCAAGTCATGGCCGAAACAAAAGTCCCTCTCCCCGCTTTGAGGCATCCCCCTCAGTCATAGCTATAGCTGTAGCAGCTAAATAAAAATCCTCGTACTTCAATGCAAGCCTGCCTCACGCGAGGAAATACACGTGCCGACTCTTGACCTTTGAGAATTACAGAGTACTAGCTTTATAAAACGCTTCACAAATCCTATCTATTGTCATATTAATCATATCTATAACACATATTATTACCACTCTTATGCAATTTCGGTTTCAAAACATCGAAAAATAAAACACATTATGTTAACATAATGACCGATAAAGACATCATTAGTATCATTATCAGTTACTTACTTTCTTTCTTCTGTAAATTGTTCACAATCTTTCTCACCCCGCCAGCTGTCACCTCCCCGATCTGCTCGGTCTCACTAATGACTGATGTCAATCTCTACGCTGACTCGTCAATGGCCTGTAAGAAAAAGGGGCGCAAGAAAACGTGGAGGGCAAAAAAAATGCGAGTAAACGTGAGATGGGCTCGATCACAGAGAAAAAAATGGCAGCTAGTGGAGGTCTTGAATACACAACCACACTACACTTTTAAGGCCCATAACCTGTTAGCAGTATAGATGTGTGGGTATGTGATCAGGCAATAAAATGTACAACACTGTCGTTTTTATTATAAAACACGAACACTTTTATTCTCACTATCTTAAGTGTGTGCTACCTTTAGCCTTTACAATTAAGGATACAATCGTAAGCTGAACTGAAATAAAGCAAGATCAAATCAAAAGGAAAATATGAAAAGCAGGGAGTGCGTATTGACCAACTGACTGACCACGTGAGAGTGGGTAAACTATAGGTATTAGACGCTGAAGTGAAGTGTCACGGCGTCTCCTCTTCTTGCTATTGCACATGAGTTAGAATTCAGTTACGAGTGCCAAATATACATCTAAGAATACTTCACTATTGACTAAATTATATCGTAGAGTTTAGGAGTAGCAGAGAGTGACTAAGAAAGGCTAAAACTAATTAACTTGGTAGAAATTAAATAAAAATTGTGACAAATATTCTTATATTCCACAACCATTCTGACGGACGGTGCGTATGATGGCTCTGTATTGCTGTGTTACGACGCACGTATATACTATCGTCGTTGACATAGTAAGAAGCCTCGTCAGGTTTCATTGTGACATCAATCTCTCACACAACCAACGGATTATTACAGCATTGATACTGCAACCTATAAAGGTGTTGATTACTCAGATGATTATATTTATCTAAATTTTTCCATGGATAGTCTTTATATGCACGTCACTTGTTTGGTGACGGGCGGGCATACCACTTGTAGAACACGGAGTTACTATGGAGTGCACCATGGCGAGACCTTCTTGATTCTAATGGCAAGTATGTGGCGAAGCACGAGCAGTGAATGAAAAAAAAAAGTGGTTAGCACAGTTTGGTCGAGGTCACGTTGCATCTGCTGTTACATAGATATGCAATAATATCCCAAAGACCCAAAAGACACTAGAGATGAGAAGAGAATTGGATGTTACTGCTGTATGTATGTAGACACGTGCACTAAGAGAAAATAGGTACAGCTGCATTGCCGATACTGGTGACTCTACAGTACTAACCCTAACGAATTTCGAGAGCGTAGCAGTCCCAAACAGTACAGTGTGTCCGTGCCAACGAGTCTGACAGTGGCTATGCTTTTATCTTGACATGGACACTTCTACTTAGGAACAGTATAGCTTTTAATGTAGTAAGGAGTATATACATGTATTGAGTTTCTACGCTGTTCGTTGGATAAGTTTGGATTATATGTATGACGCAGAGAAACGCCAAGGCCAGAGAGATATCACCCAACTCTGATGGGCATATTGGGCGCAAAGAATTACCAGATTGTTGTACGTGCGCGTACAAATGCATATACAAAGTGACAATTTACAATTTTTTACCCATTTTTTTCTCGTCCTAAGCTGTGTAACGGTTAAAAAGTGGCATCTAGTAGGTAAAATTTGACAAGGTTTTTATTAGTGCTATTAAATTTATTGTTGGATAAACCGTATTTAAGATAAGTTTTTGTTTTTACCGAAATCAAATTTTTTTGTTAGATTTAACGTTACGTAGCTGTTTTACGTTGCTTTTTATAGCCACTGACTCTATATCAAATGGATTTAATCAATAGATTTAGTCTTAAATATCGATTGAAAATTGAGTTTATTTGTATTTCCACCCTGTGTAGTGATCATCGTTCTTGGATCACTAACAAGATAACTAATGACAACTTCACTCGATTACAAACGTGTTATCAATATGGCTTAGCGTTGCCGACTTTATCTTCTGCTACTCTATATTTTCTATCAAGTCACTTAACCTGAACATTATTTTTTATTTCCGGTGCATCGGCTGTGCCCACGAGTTTATTGAGAGATTTTCCGAGCTGGTGATTTATAACGTAGCCAGCTCCCTTTGTGAAATCTCAACTGAACCCCTCCACTGTCTCCAGGTACTCATGATTTACAAGCTCGATTCGGCAGACCATTATCTAAGTTTACCTTGCGATAAACATTGATAAAATATTTATGGTGAGCAACACCGCCTAAAGTCTTGTGGTAAAAATCAAAAGTATAACAATTCATAGGCACCCAAGTAGAGTTCTTCACATACTTATTTGGCAAGCTCACATCATAGTTTATCATGCGGTAATTTTTAATTAATTATTTTTTTTATCACGAACAACACCCATAAAAGTATTTGGCAAATTATATAATTTCATCATAGTTTACCACGTGGTTAACTATGATAAAATATTTTTTTTTATCATAAACAACACCCATCAATGTATTTGGCGAAAGTATGTCAAGGACAAAAAATTATAAAAACACAAGGGAATTCCCTCACAAGCTCGAATCGGCAGACAATTATCCAAGTTTACCGCGTGGTAAACATTGATTAAATATTTTTTGTAAGCAACACCACTGTAAGTCTTGGACAAAAAAATTACAATAATAAGAATTTACATACAAGCCAACAGATTTATTCACAAGCTTAATTCGGTGTACTATTATCTAAGTTTACCACACGGTAAACGATGATAAAATATTTATGGTGAGTAACTCATCTAAAAGTCTTGCGCAAAAAAATGACCAACATAAGAGTTAATGAACACGCGAGAATTTTTTTTCACTAGCTCGAATTGGCTGAACATTATCTAAGTTTATTACGTGGTCAAATTTGATAAAGCAATTTTTGTAAGGAACAACGCAGCATGTCATTGGGGAAAAAAATGACTTGGATAAGAAATTATAAGCACTTAAGTAAATTAACTTACAAGCTCGATGCGGCAGATCATTATCTAAGCTTTCCACGTGGTAAACTATGATAAAAAGTTTATGGTGACTAACTCATCTAAAAGTCTTGCGGAAGAAAATAACCAACATAAGAGTTCATAAACACGCGAGAATAATTCTTCACAGGCTTTAATCAGCTGACCATTATCTAAGTTTACCACGCGGTTAACTTTGATAAAGTCATTTTTGTAAGCAACACCGCTGTATGTCTTGGGAAAAAAGTGACAAGGATAATAAATCATGTACACGCAAGTAGATTTATTTAGAAGCTCGATTTGGCAGACCATTATCCAAGTTTACCACGCGGTGAACTTTGATAAAATAATTCTGGTTATCAACAGCCCTATAAGTCTTAGGAGAAAATTCGTGAAGAAAACGAAATCATATAGACGCACCTTACTGAATTTTTAGTTTAATTTTTTTTGCAGGAAGAAAGCAAGAAAAATAAGATAAAAAAACAAAGTTAAAGTTCATGTCTTGCATGCCATAGCTGATTGTGTTGTACGCTCTGTTGATCTTTAGTTTTTTTTTTCATTTAAAAAAATTAATTGCTTCTAATCTTTTTTTAGTAAAGACACGATGGTAGTGTTCTTCTTCGCAGACGCCTGGTTTAAATATTAAAGGCTCGGGGTTTCAAAGGGTTTGATTTATATAAGCTCGAGAGTTATGCAAGAAAAACCAATGTCCTGAGAAAACCCCCACTCTGTAGAACTTAAACATTTATCTTTACTTTATCACCTTGATATAATTATGATTATTATGATTGTTAAGATAAATTATTAGGAGAATTAAGCTGAAAAGATTAATTACTCATTGCTCAGGAACGCGTCCTATTGTGAAATTTGCAATATTTCCTTTTAAATCAAAGTACATTCATGGATTTATTTATTTAACTTTTTTTGACGAAGAATATTTATACACATTCAAATTGTTGTTTTGTTTTTTGTTACACCATAGTGAATTTAGCTGCCAATGATATTTTCATTGCATAAAAAAAATAGTTATAGATGTGTCACCATTACATCCATTTTTTCGTGACACTTTACGTTTTAAGAGAAGTTTCACTAGATTCATAAAAATAATTATAACGTAAAAAATGGATAACGTTAATCTGGATAGATTACAGGGAGTAGTCGACGGTGATCATTATGATCAAATAGCTCCTGAAGATGAGGTTGATCAAAGAGTTCCGGAAAATAACGACAACTACCAGCAAATGACACGCCAAGAAAGAGAAGCAGCAAACATACGTTGTATTTATGAAACACGTGTGAATGGACAGAATTATTATATTGCAGTGATGCGCATGTATCGTGAATTATTTCCAAGAGATGACTGTCCGACTCATCCTACATTTAGGAAGTAATATTTATTTATTTTTAGAGTTATTTAAATTTATTTACCACACTTTTATTTTTTTAATCTACACGTGTTAGGTGATATACTTTATTCAGTAAGGTAGAATTAAGGTATTAATTAATTAGGTATGCTTAATTATAGTATTTTTAATAAAATTCTCAGCATTTTGAGAAGATACGAGGCTAACAGAGGAGTGAGACTGCCACCAGCACAAAGACGAATACCTGTTAGAGATCGTTTAAGAAATATTATTGAAGAACGCTATAGGCGCCAAGAAGTTCATAGTGCCCGTGCGGTTGCGAGACAACTGGGTAAATAAAATTTTTTTATTCTGTTTATTCAGATAAAGAATGTTGTAATCCAAAAATTTTTCGAAAACTATTACAGACATTAAATAAACAAATTCACATCATATTGGGGCTGAAAGTTTTCATCTCATCAATAGTTAGGTGCCTGATTCTACGTTATTTACGCGTCCGAAAATTTCAGTCGATTCCGAGCCCTTGTGGTACGAGCACTCGATGTAGTTGTACAGACACAAATAGGTCACTATCATATGCTATTTGACGGTAGTAGATTTTTTAAGAGAGTAAAAGTTTATATGTTTTGTCTACAAGTTGTGAGAGCACTTGAAAGCGAGAAATGTTAGTTTCCGTACTGTCTGTTCCCAGCCTCATTAATTCAATGTCCGTTCTTTTTTTTTCATCTGTGTTACATGTGTGTGTATATGCGTACACGTTGGAAAAAAAATCAGCCAGTGCTTATATATGTCACTTATGCTGATTATAAACCCTACTTTATGCTACTATGGCAGTGTAGTATCAGTCCATACTGTGAACACACGAAATTAGTTGCTGTGAGCGCTTGGCTCAAATCAAATATTTAGATTGCATAGAAAATTGTAAAAAAACGTATTTTATCAAAGAAATCATTTTTACTTGCAGGTGAGAATCGTGAAACTGTACGACAGTTGCTACGTGAAAGGAGGTATCCGTACAAGTTTTCAAAAATTCAGAAACTTCATGCAGGTGATCCACAAAGACGACTTTTGTATGGTCGATGGATGCTACGCCAATTAAGACGAAGCCCTCAGTTTTCTCGATACGTCTGTTAAACAGATGAATCTATGTTCACACAAGCAGGAATGATGAACTCTCAAAATATGAGAAGCTGGTCAATAAAAGGTCAAAATCCACACAGAGTCGTCGAAGTAGAAAATCAAAGAAGATGGAAAGTAGTAATGTGGGCTGGTATTCTTGGAGATCAAAATTTGGGGCCATGTATATTCAATGAAAACTTGAATGGTGCACTATAAAGTGATTTTCTACAAAGTACACTACCAGAACTAATAGAAGACAACCCCATCCCGATGCGCAGAATATGGTGGCAGCAGGATGGTGCACCAGCCCACAATGCTGCAGCATCGACTGCACTATTAAATCAAATGTTTCCGAGACGATAAATTGGAACAAATGGTACCAAATTATGGCCCCCAAGGTCTCCAGACCTAACTTCTCTTGATTTTTGGTTGTGGGGCGTTTTAAAAGACAGGTATGAATCTGTGGCTTCCCGTACTAACCGATTAGGTCACATTTTTTTGAAAATTGACCTAAGACCGGAATTTATATCCTTTTTTGGTGTACTTTAATGTTAAACAACTTTTGAAATACATATATACGTGTACACACGTCGAGTCGAGTTTAGCAGCTTGATGGGGGCAGGGAGAGGAAACAGGAGGTGTAGGATGCACGTCTCCAGCAAACCTTCGTTTTCTCTCTCTCTCTCTCTTTCTCTCAGCATCGGATGTTTTATTGACATATAGATCGCTTTCTCTCTCCCTTCATCCTTTGTGTGTATGTGTGTGTGTATATACATATATACCCTCTCTTTTTTTCATTTCTTATTTAAATTTTTTTCTGAGTCCAACTGTCAACCATTGTTACAAGTTACCGTCGTCGCTGTACACACACAAACACCACCGTACGTGCCATATTTCAGGTGAAATCCCACTTGTACCTGTACAGTACTATCCTCTTCCCTTGTTCGAGAGTTACGCAAGAAAAACCAATGTCCTGAGAAAATCCTCAGTCTGTAGAACTTAAACATTTATCTTTACTTCATCACCTTGATATAATTATGATTATTATGATTGTTAAGACTAATAATTAGGAGAATTAAGCTGAAAATACTAATTACTCATTTCTCAGGAACGCGTTCTATTGTGAAATTCGCAATTATTCCCTTTTAAATCAAAGTACATTTATGGATTCATTTATTTAACTCTTTTTGACGAAGAATATTTATACACATTCAAATTGTTGTTTTGTTTTTTGTTACACCATAGTGAATTTAGCTGCCAATGATATTTTCATTGCATAAAAATAATAGTTATAGATGTCTCACCATTACAACCATTTTTTCGTGACACCTTACGTTTTAAGAAAAGTTTTACTAGATTCATAAAAATAATCATAACGTAAACAATGGATAACGTTAATCCGGATAGACTACAGGGAGTAGTTGACGGTGATCATTTTGATCAAATAGTTCCTAAAGATGAGGTTGATCAAAGAGTTCCGGAAAATAACGACAACTACTAGCAAATGACACGCCAAGAAAGAGAAGCAGCAATNTTTTCTCGAGCATAAACTCTCCGTATACTGAACTTTCTCCCAAAAAACCTGTTTCTCGCTTCGAACATTCGCCCCCCCCCCCTGCCGCTCTTTGGGTGTGACAAATTGTTGTCGACTTAGCTCACAGGGTGGAAAGCGCCAATGCATCGGTGAAAAATCACACTTTGAGCCAAAAACGGTGCAACATGAAAAAGTTTTTACTTTTCGAGTTGAGAAAAAGGGAGTGTCTGCTATGTATACACACTCC
The DNA here is from genome assembly GCF_000648655.2 of Copidosoma floridanum. The sequence goes on along the minus strand of NW_019380070.1, from coordinate 202,996 downwards.
ATGTATACATATACAAAACTGGACGATAAATCATATCAATGTTGAATTTTCAAATGCTTTATTCTTTATCTCTCGTCGCCCGTACGCCCGTCGTCGTCGTCGTCGCTTCGAAAGATGCTTCATTACTTGTGAGATCTTTCCAAAGTGCCTTTGATGAATTAAACGGGAGCTCGAAAAAGTATGTAGTTAATAGTGTTAATTTTTTTATTTCACTCCAAGTACGAGAATTTTTTTTTCATACATGTTTCTGTCCGATTTATATACTTAAATTACCTTTCCAGCTTTTTTATTTATTATTGACACGCCTGTTCGTCGATGGCTCATCTCACCACATTCGTTTGTTTCTACTTGGGTGCTTTGATCTTCTTCATCGAACGTGTTTCTACTCACGTTGATTTATTCTACTTCGAACTATCTGTTTCTACTTTTGGCTTGTCTGCCCTCACTTGAACTGTATGTTTCTACTTGTGTTGAATTGCACTACTAAAACTCTATGTACTTACGTGACTCGTCTGTTTCCATTTACGTTAACAGTTTCTACTCAACTCGTTTGTGCAGATATATGCTTCTTAACACGATGATGCATGCAGACAGTGTGCTTCTTATCACGATAAAGATGCTCAAATAAACTTAAAGCTTTAAATCACCATATTTTTGAATGCGCTGATTATAAATAACACCATTAAAATTCTCGTAAGTGGTCTTCAAGGGAATTATCAGACTACTTATTAGTAATCACATATATGCCATGTTCCCGGACAAACCGAATAAGTCCAAGGTCAGCACATAGCAAGAAAATAGATTGCATTTTATCACCAGTGCATAATTATATAGCTTTATGCTAGTACCTTACGTTAGGTACAGCAAGAAAAACGTAGTCTTCATGCTATCAAAAGTAGCTCTTCAATCTTTCAAGCCATTTATCTTGAAAATAAAAAAAGTACACCCAATCGGTTAGTCTGGGAAGCCACAGATTTGATAAAACTAACAAAAAGGCTTATAATAATGTATTTACAAAAAGTATATAAATTGTGACAATTTTATTATCATTTTCAGATGTTATAAAGAACCACCTACTACAAGAAAGAATATGGTGGAAAGAATAATTCGTGAATGTCGAGCAATAACTCGCCGAGAAATTCGAAATGCGCGACAGCACATAAAAAGAAGATTGGAATGTCTTATAGAGGAAAATGGAAAATACCTTGAACCATTTTTATAGAAATTTGTTGTCTTACGAAAATTTATTTAGTGTTTTTTATTAGCAGGTTGCAAGTCGATGTTAGAGCAGTGGTCTGGCACTATAACACTAATTATTTCAATTCGTTATATTATAGAAAAGAGGGATTTAATTTGCCAGTGGCAGCTACATTAGCTAGTTTGTTTCCATTATATTTACCATAAAAGGCTTGGCTTATTCTCTTTGTCTAGGTCCCTACTATACGTTTTGATCCTCGGGACTCCACTTTTCTTAGCCCTGAAAAAAGTTACAGCAAGAATATCGAAGGCGAAAAATATGTAAAATTTTTTGAAAATTAGAGTATCACTCTTTCGGCTATAACTTAACTCTGGATTTACTTACAATATCAGCTCAGAAAACAATCAATAGCGCTTGAAATAAGCTTTATTTTAAGCTCCAGATGAGTCTAAAATGTTAATCAGGACGAATGTTACGAGCGATTGAAGTTAAGGTTCCAAAATGATGAAAAATCTTGGTGCGTTTTTAGGTCAATGAAATCAGCGCAATCTAGATTCGCGATTAAATCGCTCGATGGCATTCGACCAGATTAACATTTCTTACTCTATAAGAGCTCAAGTTGAAGATTATTTAAAGCACTTTCCATTACTTTTCGAGCGAATTCTCTAACTTTATCGGGAGATGAGCTATAGCAAAAATAGTCCCGTAAAGTAGATCAAAAAGTTGACTGTTCTTGATTAATCGACCCGTATCTTTTAACCATATGGATATTTTTTGTTTTGTCAGGGCTTTAATTAAAGCTACTTTTAAGCACTTTCGATTGCTTCTTGAGCAAATGCTTTAACTAAATGAGGAGCTGAACTACAGCACAAATCGTTCCGTAAAATAGTACGAAAAATTGCATTTTCTCTGTTAATTTACTCGTAGCATTCGACCAGTTTGACTTTTTTAACTCTATCAGGGCTCAAATTTAAGCTTAATTCAAGCGCTATCAATTACTTTTTAAGCAAATGCTCTAACTATATAAGGGGTCAAGCTACATCACAAATAATGTACAATACAGTAAAATAGTCCAAATTGGGGCACCAATAAGAAAAAATAAGAAAAATATTTTTAAATATCAAAAAAAATTACTTAAGGATTAAAAACAAACCTTTAATCTGGGTAGAATATGAAATTTGTTATATTTATTAAAAAAAAATTGTATAGCTATAAAAAAAAATATAAGCGTTTTTTTTCTTAATCATAATATTTGTACATGTGTAATTTTTCAGTGACCTGTTAAGGCATTCACTCAAAAAGCAATTAATAGCGCTTGGAATAAGCTTTAATTTAGGCTCCAGATGAGTCTAAAATGTTAATTATAGAGTTAAAAAAGTCAAACTGGTCGAATGCTACGAGTAAATTAACAGAGAAAATGCAATTTTTGGTACTATTTTACGGAACGATTTGTGCTGTAGTTCAGCTCCTCATTTAGTTAAAGTATTTGCTCAAGAAGCAATCGAAAGTGCTTAAAAGTAGCTTTAATTAAAGCCCTGATAAAACGAAAAATATCCATATCGTTAAAAGATACGGGTCGATTAATCAAGAACAGTCAACTTTTTGATCTACTTTACGGGACTATTTTTGCTATAGCTCATCTCCCTATAAAGTTAGAGAATTCGCTCGAAAAGTAATGGAAAGTGCTTGAAATAAGCTTTAACTTGAGCTCTTATAGAGTAAGAAATGGTAATCTGGTCGAATGCCATCGAGCGATTTAATCGCGAATCCAGATTGCGCTGATTTCATTGACCTGAAAACGCACCAAGATTTTTCATCATTTTAGAACCTAAACTTCAATCACTCGTAACATTCGTCCTGATTAACATTTTAGACTTATCCAGAGGTTAAATTAGAGCTTATTTTAAGCGCTATTGATTGTTTTCTGAGCTGATATTGTAAGTAAATCCAGAGCTAAGTTATAGCCGAAAGAGTGAGACTCTAATTTTCAAAAAATTTTACATATTTTTCGCCTTCGGTATTCTTCCTGTAACTTTTTTCAGGGCTAAAAAAAGTGGAGTCCCGAGGGTCGAAACATATATTGGAGACCTAGGCGAAGAGAATGAGCCCTTACAGAGCATTTAATTTTGGACCTGGGTGATGTTAATAGCACGGGAATCTAGGTTTAGTCCAAAGACCGATTTCCCGGAGATTTCGACATTAGTGTGTAAAGTGTATGTTTAGTTTATTGTGAGAAAAACTAACAATTGAAAAGATTACTGAGAAAGTTACTTATGTAGTTTTATACTATGAAAGATATCAATTCGGCTAAGCGATAAAAAAAGTATCTATTTGACCGAGCTCTGTATAACATGCATTTTCATGGTTATAATAGAATAAAATTTTTATGGTTTTACATAAATTGATTTAATACAACAGAAATATTATTGAGTAAAATATTAGGATTTAATCATTTCGTGTCTATGAAAATATCTGTTAGAACTCAGACAAATTGTTAACTTTCTTATTACTTTTTAAAATTGGTACCTTTCCTGTAACCTTTTTTTAACAAGTTCCTTTTTCTTCCCAAACAAAAATGTCTTATTGTAATTGTTGATTATTACGTTATTAATAAATTACACTTTTGATTTTTCAAGAGTCCTTTTACTAATTTTCATCGACGCTTGATTATTTTGCTGGGAATATGACATAGTATCAAATTCGTTTCCATAGCAACATAGAGCAACAAACTACATACAACAATAAACAATAACTGTTAATCAGGTCCCAAATAATTGTTGACGAGATTGGTTGTACTTTTCATCATAGTCAATTCACAAGTTACTTAGGACGGATTGTGCTTACGCCACCATGCTGAAAAGCTTGTAAAACTGCGAAGGCATTTGATCAAGCGGTGTCGTACCCTTGATGATTGGACAAGCGATTGTGAAAGGGGAAGGTAGCTCGTCCGCCTAGCGTGTGACAAATCAATCGCCAAAGTAAAAGGTGCAGTAACGTTGGCTATACAGTCATTCAAAACAGTTGTTGCTCAACATTTTAATGACATCACTGAAATTGTGTTGGACTATTGGAACCCCAACATCCTCGCTTTGTTTTGGTGTTATGCGTAAGTAAAATCGCATTATATCTTAAGATTATTGTAAGCTAGTTTTTATATCCTTGTTTGCAGTTATTATTAAAAACCTATGCATAACATTTGTTTGCAATTGACTTTTTTTTACTTACATAGATATTTCATTTTAGGGGGTTTTTTGAAAATTTTTTGGATTATTAGTTTTCAATTTTTCCACAGTAAGAATTACCTAATGTGTTTTAATAAATCTGATGATCAATAAAAGGCTTGAGTCACGTTAAATTCTTTTATTCAAGGTAGGATAAAGCTTTTTGAATCGGCTCTAAAAAATTATAATTAATTAAGATGGTGAAATAATACGGGCTAATCATTTTTAATAAAGCAGGCCTTACAAATGATAGTTATTTCAAAAAGCAATATATGTTTTCAATATTATCAGTAGTGTTTTGCCAAACGTGTTATTTTTTTCGTCATGTATAAACGCCAACCAATATGCTGCTGCCAAGATTTTCAACATTCTGTATGAGAGTATAGAATACAAGATAACCACAGACGAAATCGAAGCTTACAACGAGAAAGTGAAGATCATGAGACGATTGTTGACAATAGCCAAAAAAGATGCCCACATTGTCAAACAACAAGTAAAAAAATACTACAACAATGCATCCAAAGAAAGGATATCGAATGCAGCTCGACGACTGAAAAATATTATGTAAGTATATGCTTTTTGCCTAAAAAAAAAATGTTATAACGATTTATCACATGTAAATATAGAGTACCTTATTTTGCACCGTTAAGCATGCACATTGCTGTCAATCACGTATGTTATGCGTTAATCACATACACGTGTTATATTAATATAATTGCAAGCTTTTTTGTTCGTCAGTAAACTAAATGCACGCTAACCCTTATTTAATTAAATAGATGTACTATCCGTATGCGCATTTGTGTGTACTGTTATTTACTATAAATTTTTTTTTTCTTAGTGGATATGACGTGGATAATGAAGCTCTCGTGGGAATTATGGTTGCTCCACGTGTGACGGAAGGTCCCCAGAAAACCAAAATTGACGGTACAGAAACAGCAGTATCAGATACTAATGAAAGTTTAAATGAATATGAGTTATCCGAAGAAGAAGGTTTTGGGAAACTGGAAGATATTTCAGCAAAGCGTACTGCCTCATCACGACCAATTTGTCGTAATTGCGGCGAATCAAGCCATTCGTGTACCTCTCAGTTGTGCAGTAATCAAGCTTCAGAAATCAAATTCCATTCGCCTATTAAATCCCCTCGTAGCTTTCCTACGACTTCTAACTCTACTATGAGATCGCCAACGTCTTCCCATGCCTTTTGCAGATCACAAACGCCTTCTGACGCCTCTCGACGATCTCGAGCCTCTTCCAGTTCATCTTGCCGATCGCGAACGCCTTCTGACATCTCTCAACGATCGCAAATGCCTTCTGACGCCTCTCGACAATCTCGAGCGTTTTCCAGCTCATCTCGCCGTTTGCGAACGCCTTCCGACATCTCTCAACGATCGCGGACACCTTCTGACACCTCTCGACAATCTCGAGCATCTTCCAGCTCATCTCGCCGATCGCGAACGCTTTCCGACATCTCTTATAGATCGCCAACGCCTTCTGACTCCTATCGACACTCGCCAACCCTTTCCAACGTCTCTCACCAATCGCAGAGCCCTCCCAACGCCTCTTGCCAATCTCATGCGTCTTTTAGCTCATCTCGCCGATCGCTGACCCCAGAAATGCGTGCAAACGTAAGGACCTTGCCGTCTTTACAAGTAACTACAACACATGTAAACAAAGAAACTAATATTAATACAGTTGCTACTGCAACTGCTAACTTGCAGAATCATTTAAAAAAGCCATATGCACCGACTGCTTTAAAGACTCAGAAATATTGGCGTAACCAATTTAAGCCAGGTTCATACGTTCTTGCAACAAATGGAAAGTTTGCTTTTTGGCTGGCTATCATAACTTGTGTGACAGGAAAAGTTTTAAAAGCTCGCTTGTTCCCATTAACAGACGATAGTGCGGATTTAAAATTAAATCAAAAAAGGACATAAAACCTTATGAACCATTTAACACGAGCTGTAAATAAAAATGTAAAATCAAAATATAAAAAACGATTTTTACTTGCATGTCAATCATTGAAAAATCATAAATTACAAAAAAAATAAACAATTGTTAATAACGGTATTGATTACAAGAATCATTTAATCACAATTAATCGCGTAGTAAACTTTGATGCTACATTGCCAAATTGAGCTTGTGTAGAAATCCACTTGCATGTTTACGATATTTCATGTGTATCATATACTTCAACTAGACTACAGAGTTGCTCACGATAAAAACTTTATAAAAAATTACCGAGTGGTTAACTTCAATAAAAGCTGTAAAACCGGTTTGTAATAAAATCTTCTTGGACGTGAAATATTTCATTTACTTGTTACTCTAAGAATTCTAGCGATAATGCTCACAAAAAATATTTTATCAAAAGTAACCGTATGGTAAACTTCGATGTTAGCTTGCTGAATCAAGTTTGTGAAGATATCTACTTGCGTGTTAAAGACTCGTTATACTCATCAATTTTGCGCAACACTTTTAGCAGTAACGCTAACATAGATATTTTATCAATGACTTCCGCATAGTAAACGTTGATAATGGTCTGCTAAATCATGCTTATAAATAAGTCTATTGGCGTGTACATGATTCATTATCCAAGTATTTTTTTCCCAAGACGTACAGCGGTGTTGCTTACAAAAATTGTTTTATCAAAGTTTACCGCGTGGTAAACTTAGACAATGGTCAGGCTGATTAAAACCTGTGAAGAATTATTCTCGCGTGTTTATGAACTCTTATGTTGGTTATTTTCTTGCGTAAGACTTTTACATGAATTACTCACCAAAAATTTTTTATCATAGTTTACCGCGGGGTAAGCTTAGGTAATGGCCTGCCGAATAAAGCTTGTAAATGAATCAACTTGCGTCTGCATTATTTCTTGTTCCTATCATTTTTCCCCAAGACATACAGCGGTGTTGCTTACAATAATTGCTTCATCAAAGTTTACCGCGTGGTAAACTTAGATAATGGTCTGCCGAATCGAGCATGTGAAGAAATATACTCGCGTGTTTATTAAGTCTTATGTTGGTCATTTTTTGCTTAAGACTTTCAGAAGAGTTGCTCACCAGAAAAATTTTATCAGAGTTTACCGCGTGGTAAACTTAGATAATGGTCTGCCGAATCGAGCTCGTGAATAAATTTACTTGCATGCTTATAATTTCTTATCCAAGTCATTTTTTTCCCAAGGACATGCTGCAGTGTTGCTCACGAAAATTGTTTTATCAAAGTTTACCACGTGGTTAACTTAGATAATAGGCTGCCGATTCGAGATTGTGAAGAAATTCCCTTGTGTTTTTATAATTTTTTGTCCTTGACATACTTTCGCCAAATACATTGATGGGTGTTGTTTATAATAAAAAAAAAATATTTTATCATAGTTTACCGCGTGGTAAACTTAGATAATGGTCAGC
>NW_019380070.1:180036-194859 GCF_000648655.2 Copidosoma floridanum | reverse complement strand
ATATATATATATATATATACGAAAAACAATGAGATAGAGAGGTAGCCGAGGAAATGCTTTTGCATGGCACGCTTCTGTCGTTGAGGAGTACCTATACTTGGGATATTGTTAAGAATACTAATTTGGTCCTCTTTTATACACGATTTTTTGGATAAGGGATTCAAGTTTGAGCCTTGTACTCACAGAGGGTAGGAAATTTAAGTGCAAATTTTTTTTTTTTTATCGACCTCGTGGTTTCGAATGTCTGACTTGTTACGGTAAAGGTATCGATGCAAAATGAAACTATAGTTCTTTAGCCATATCTTACAATAGTCGCTTATTTTTCGCGTTCCATTGACAACCTTAATGTCGAAACAAATAAATTTGACCAATTGTTCGGTCAGAATCGGAGTAATTCGAGCACAAGTGCCAACTGTGTACAGATGGGTGGTTTTACGTCTATTTGAAGTTGCCACGACTCTGCCGAACTCGTTAAATTTAAACACCACGGCTTTTCGTCTACAATGGAAAACAGCTAAAGGATCGACGCTCCACTACAGCTCTCTGGAGCCAATACTTTGAGGGATGATAGTATTACGACGCCTTGCGATGATATCGAGTTTTATTTTTTACCAATCAGCCAAAAAATTTGTATGTATGTATATAGTAACAACGGTAGTGTATTCCGTTGTTACTATTATTACATTTAACCAATATACTGATTAAAAGTTGATCAGTTGCAAGGTCGTAAATTCTGGAAAGTACGAGTTACCTAGTGCGAAGTTATCAGAGACAATGATCATCAAGTGAATATAACTGCATATCAATAATATGTTGATAGAATCTATATGACATTATTTTTATAATATATTATATTATATTTTCATTGAAAAACTTTTACTGAAACATAAATAAGTAAATAATCTTTGAACAACCAATATGAATGGTTTTATACGTAGAAAGGGTGCTTGGAATGCACCATGCAGTTAACTTTATAATGTAACAGTTAACTTTATAATTTACTGTATACCAATAATGGCACTTTACGCAATGATCCCCAACAAATGAATTATGACTTGTTATTTGTTCTTTACAATTAAATAAATCATGGGAATAATACAGCTTTGTCTTAGAGTAATTTAATACTAAAGCAGATTGAAAATAATAAGTGATTCCATATACGATACGTACATGTCTGTATACACGAACAGGTCAGAAAAAGACGGTATGAACTCTGTCAGGTTCCCCAAAATGAGTGTAGGGGGTGGTAAAGGGTCACGAAAAAAGCGTGGGGGGCTACAGAGAAAGTGTGGGGGACTGTGGGAGATTTTGAGAGAAACTGTAATGATTAAAAATAAGAGAGAAAATGACGGGTCTTTACCTTACTTTGTGGAGGGCAGTGGGGGTGAATGGGGTTCTGTGGGGTGTAGTGGGCAGTTGAGTATAATGCCTTATCGAGATAACCATGTAATATAATATACATATGTATTGTATGTGTCAACAGGAATAGATGTTGTTGCCATAGACAGTACAATTGTTCATACAGCATCAAAAACTTCTACATCAAAACTACTTTCGCTAAAGACAGAGCTTGACCAGAAATACTGAACATCCTTTAAATATGTTGAATAACTTATTCAAGATGAAATGAGTATAATTAATGCCAAACTGTTAGATCAAATTGACAATAGATTAAAACAAATCCCAAGTAACTTTGATATCAATTTCAAATGACTAGGCATTATTAACCGATGATTTGTGTCAATATCCTTAGTTCCAGCTACCACCATATACAAATAGCCAAGCAACGTATGATCAGACCAGTTATAGGATGTAAATTAAAATTTTATAAATTATCTCAAGTAATAAGAGAAGCAAATAGATAATTCCATTCGTTACTTACAAAAAAAGGCTACAGTGACTCTTGCAGTGATAATGATATTTTAGTGATTGAAGCGAGCTTCTTTACAAAAGAAGATGCTAACAGGCTGTGTCCTCATGAAATACGTTTATTAAATGACGATAGTTCTGTTTCATGTTATAATGATTATGTCTTACAGAGATGTAATAAAAAAATTATACCAATAGCTCTTTACGTGCTTACTGAATGTCAAAACAATGAGCGAGGAAGTTTTTTAAGACAAAGACCTAATAAGATGTCTACAGTTAATACGGAAGGAGTTCCAAGTAAAATAACTTTGGTACTAAAAAGCCTCATATTCTTATGTATAATATTGACGTTGCGAATTCTTACATCATAGTGCTAGTGAAAATTTTGTTCATACAGAAAAAATAAGTAGAGAAAAATTACTAGAGTATCGTTACGGTTTCTAGATAAGAAAAGCTGCTTACGCTATTGCTAATAATACTCAGGGATAAAAGGAATTTATTGCTATTATAAGGGATATTGGCTAGAACTTATGACACTTTTGATATTCCAATTACTATTTGTATAAAACAATTTTAACGACCTAATGTCAGAGCAGCAGGTTTCACTAACAACCATAACAAAGTAGATATTTCTAATATTTGTGCTTTGAGATTAGAAATTTAAATGAGAAATGCGAGAGAGGTTAATATAGGAACTACAACTGTCAGCGATATCTGCTAAGCCCACTGCATTTCAGAAAATGCAAGTTAAATCATTATTGTTGCGGTATATATATATATATATATATATATATATATATATATATATATATATATATATATATATATATATATATATATATATATATATATATATATATATATATATATATATATATATATATATATATATATATATATATATATATATATATATATATATATATATATATATATATATATATATATATATATATATATATATATATATATATATATATATATATATATATATATATATATATATATATATATATATATATATATATATATATATATATATATATATATATATATATATATATATATATATATATATATATATATATATATATATATATATATATATATATATATATATATATATATATATATATATATATATATATATATATATATATATATATATATATATATATATATATATATATATATATATATATATATATATATATATATATATATATATATATATATATATATATATATATATATATATATATATATATATATATATATATATATATATATATATATATATATATATATATATATATATATATATATATATATATATATATATATATATATATATATATATATATATATATATATATATATATATATATATATATATATATATATATATATATATATATATATATATATATATATATATATATATATATATATATATATATATATATATATATATATATATATATATATATATATATATATATATATATATATATATATATATATATATATATATATATATATATATATATATATATATATATATATATATATATATATATATATATATATATATATATATATATATATATATATATATATATATATATATATATATATATATATATATATATATATATATATATATATATATATATATATATATATATATATATATATATATATATATATATATATATATATATATATATATATATATATATATATATATATATATATATATATATATATATATATATATATATATATATATATATATATATATATATATATATATATATATATATATATATATATATATATATATATATATATATATATATATATATATATATATATATATATATATATATATATATATATATATATATATATATATATATATATATATATATATATATATATATATATATATATATATATATATATATATATATATATATATATATATATATATATATATNCCCCCCCACCGACCTATATGCATTTTTCATGCCCCCTCCACTGATCCCCCACAAAATATTATATGTATGGTATAAAAGTATAGTATAAGTCTTTATTTAAGCCAGGGGGTTCAACCATGAATGGCTTCATGGGATATTAACAATGTATGTTTGAATATTTAATCAAATTGTTAAAGATTAGTGCACAATACTATAATCAGCTAAACTTAAATACAATTAATTGTGTTTCAATTTATTGGATCCCTTGGTTTCTTTGTAAGCATAAAGTTTTTTTAGTGGGCTGACTTTTTTTGTTAGCATTTTGTAACGTTGCATTTTGCTGGCCGTGTCAATGTGTTGGAGTCTATATCCACATTCGTACTAAATCACATGAAAATATTGTAAAGTATTTTTTCTTAAAACATCCCACATCCCCCCACCTACCTCCTTCGGCCCTCCCACCAACCCCTACGAATTTTTTCATGGCATAACTATTATATCATCATCACTTATACAGTCCGTTAATACACAATTCTTCTTTTTACGTACATAAACTTAAGTTAAATTTAGAGTATCATTAATATAAACAATGAAAGGTTCGCATCACTTTATGAGTCATATTTTAAAGCCTGATTAAACCACGAAGACTTGCGTCCATTTCTATTCTGTTTTAAATTAATGCTGAAATTGGTACAGTAGATGAACACGATATACATTTACGATATGTATTAATAATGAATAAATATAAGCCATACATAAAAAAATAATAATTAAATCATGTTACGAATATGGGATACATTATTTTATTCAAAAATTTCTTTCCAAACTATTTTTTCAATCTCTAAACTGTTTTCTCTTTCGAGTTGAACAAAAATTCTATTTTTTTTTTGCATCTTGATAAAGCCACGTATAATTAACCATGAGAAAATAAAGGTCTTTTTAAGTATAATCCCACATTATCAAAACTTTGACCTTGAGACTTATTTATAGTCATAGCAAATGCTACAACTAATGGGAATTGTTTTCTATATAAAATAAAAGGTAATGATGAAGTATTTCCAGTATTTAATGTAATTCTTGGAATGAAAACTTTATTACCAATTTTTTCTCCCGTTACTATTTCGCCTTCTACGTTATACTTCAGTAATTTAGTAATTCGCAATCGTGTACCGTTACATAATCCGTCTGATATACTCAAATTTCGAATTAACATTACTATTGTACCTATTTTTAATTTAAGTTCATGAGGTGGCAAGCCTTCACGAATGTTGTTTAACATTTCTACGGGAAAATTTATATAAATATTATCATCTGATTTATCAACACCTTTATATGTTGCAGTATCGATGCTGTAATAAGTTTTAGTTTCCCCATGTAATTTACTTAAAATCTTATTGTTTAAAAAAAAAGTATATTCATTATGTGAAGTTAGTATCACGTTATTGTCAAAACAGTTGCTGTAATTACCAAATATTTTGGTACAGACATCATCTGTTATCCAGGATTTAGGAATGTTAAATGTTTCTATGTCCCCTTCTCCAATTCTTAACAATAATTTTGAAAATTCGTTATTACTAGAACGGATATTATTTTGTAATCTTAAAATTTTGAAGAAGTTCCATAAAAATGATGATTTAATAGTTTCTTCTATTATTATAGTTCTATTACCGTTTTTTATAACTGGAAGGATTTGTCGAAAATCTCCTCCTAATACTATTAATTTATCACCAAAGCAAAGTTTTGTATTACACAAGTCTCTCAACGTTCTATCAACGATTTCTAGAGCTTTTTTCGGAATCATAGAAGCCTCGTCCCATATTATTAAATCAACTCCTTTTAATTTTTTTTTTTTTCAGTTTCAAATTCTAAAAATACACTTTCAATATTATCTAAGTCTAGAGGTAAACGAAAAGTTCTATGACTGGTCATAGCTTTTGGTTGTAATATAGATGCAATTCCTGTCCAAGCCATTGACAAAATATTTTTACCTCTAGAAATGAAATAATAAATGAGTGTCTTATATAAGTTGGTTTTTCTAGATAAACCAGGACCATCTATGAAATATACGTTTCATCTTGTTCACAAATAGTTTAAAAAAATTTTCTTTGATCTTTATTTAAATTTGTGTACATTATATCAAATATATTTTTACTAAAAGATATTTCCTTAATATTGCAATTATTTATATAGTTGCTATTGGTTGGTTTTGGTAAACTAAAAGACTCACATGATTTACCTTCAAATACCAAAATTTGATTTATATGTAGAAGAGCACAATTATTATTATCATTATCGAAGTCTTTCGTAAAATATTTTTTTTATTCATTCCATATTTTGTCTCCTTGAATGTTTTCTGAAATCAAAAACCAAGCAAAAAATTGACTTAACTGGTATGGAAACATAATTGTTATGTCTTTTTCATAAATGTTGTCGATTTCAGAATCATGTTCTATTAAACCCACTGCAATTGCAGTATCCCTGAAATTTTTATAAGTTATTTCATTATGTTTTTTAACGTCTTCAAACGATGTAGCCCCATGTAATTTATTTAAAATAAGTTTTTTAAATTTAAAAAATAAAAAAGTTGAGAATAAATAAAAATAAATACACAAAAATTGTAAAAATGCATTTCTCATAACATATTTAGAAGCTTGGAGGTTGGCGCGCAGTGCGCACAGGGGGGCGTGAGTCCCACTAGTAAATATATATATGTGTGTGTGTGTGTGTATGTGCGTATATTACTACATTAAAACATACAGAAAATACTTAAATTTTCTCACAGACGATTACTTACTTTCGAAAAAGTTGGCACCAAACAATTGGGGGAGCATTTACACACCTTGCTACTTATACTAAGTGATAATTTTAACATTAATTTCGCCATGTAAGTTTTAGAACTATTGATCAATTTTCTTTATAATAATTTAAATTTGTCTTAAAATAGTGATCTCCAAAATTCAATAACAAAATGCGGCACAATAAACGATATAGTTTTTCTCTAAATTTTAAGATACATTAAAATTGAAAGCTTATATGTTTTACTTTAGTTACCACAAGCCAATCGCATTTAAAAAAAAATACAATTCACATAAATTTGCTAATAAGTAAAGGCCCTGCAGAGTTATAGTAACGGTTCTTACCTATTTCCAGCTTTTTATTTACAATCATTATTTAAACTGCATATGTTACCGTTGTTTGCAATATATCTGAGTAGCAAAATGTTAATAATTTATTTTACATACTTTAATGAACATTTATAATAAAAAATGGCTTTTATTATTTTACAGCCCTTTTTTCATAGTTATTCACGTAACAAGTGCGGAAAAGACGATTTCCCGCACGAGTCGCGATTGACTCGCACGAGTAGCCGATGTTGACGGGAATGAGTGCCAGTTGAGCACACAAGTGCGTAGCACAAGTGTGATCACACAGCACGTGTTATCGTCACCGGTCACGAGTGCAAGTCTATCACACGAGTGTGGAAAATCATTCCACACGAGTTGCGTATAAGTTTTCTCCGCTCTCGGGTGGTTTTTGGAGGCTGGTACTTCCTCGGGCAATAAAGCAGTTTTTCAATACTCGTTCAAGAAGTCTCCTTTACGAACCTCGTTACGGACCTCGCCTTCGGCTTGGGCCGCAAACCTCTTGGCTCGCAAACAAAGACTTTTCAAACTCGTAGGAAAACTACTATTTTGCAATAAATGTGCGGGAGATAGGTGTTTTCCGCACTGATATAAGTGTGGAAAATTGATTTTTTTACATAGTGTGTGGAAAAGGTTTGTGGAAAAGGTTTTTGTCACACACCTTTTTCACATACTGTGCCGATAAACCTTCTCCAGACACCTTTTCCGTACACTATGTGGAAAAATCGATTTTCCACACTAATATCAGTGCGGAAAACACCTATTTTCCACACATTTATTGCAAAATAGTAGTTTTCCTACGAGTTTGAAAAGTCTTTGTTTGCGAACCGAGAGGTTTGTGGCTCAAGCCGAAGGTGAGGTCCGTAACGAGTTTCGTAAAGGAGACTTTTCGAACGAGTATCGGAAAACTGCTTTTTCGCCCGAAGAAGTACCAGCCTTCTAAAACCACCCGAGGGCGGAAAAACATTTTTTTTTGGATGTGTGTTACGCAATACAGGATAAATGTGGGAAATTATGCAAGAGAGCATGACGTTAGATGTGTTATCAGCGTTCTTATATTCTAAGAAAAACAGTATCCCTAATATTTTTCTTATTTCATTAACTGAATATTAAAACACTTATCGCAACACTACCTAACGACTAAGTATTATAATTTCAAGGATACTTTTACCACTTTTGTGCATAGAATTGTTTTATAGAATCAACATTTATATTAATATATTGTCGGCCATACAACGTCATAAAAGTAATACTTTATACTCGTGTACTCAAGTATCCACTTTTTATTTCTTTAAATTTTCTTCCTTTTTTACCTGGATACCATGACAGCCAACTGGGCAAGTCACTAGAGCCACTCATTGACCACTTTCGGGGAGAAGTGTATTCAGACATACACTTACCAATCACCTAACTGATATCATACCTATATAATATCACTCACACAGTCAAATATTTCCGTTGGAAGACCTTGCTAGTTAAACTGACACTCTCTGCATAAATGGTGTACCGGGTCTACTTATTACTGCGTAACTTTTCTCCGGAGAAGACTCTACATTCTAAAAACGTCTATTTTCTTCTGGTTGAGCTGGTGCTTTCTGCTAAAGCATCAGATTTAGGCTCATAAGCATTTTATTAAAGGTTTATTTTTCAAGAATCACTCCTCATCGTTAAGGTCAGCGATTCCTGCTGGGTGCTTAAAATCAAGTTTGCTTCTCTACTTGTAATCCTACTACTGTTTTAAATTTAACAAAATCGGAGAAACCGGGGGGTAACGAAAAGATCCTGGAATTATTCTGCAAAAAATTCTATAGAAAAACGTGCCCCAAAACATCTGGGATTTGAAGAAAACTTTACCTTAGATAAAAAAAGTTCTTAAAAATCTCGGAGCTTATCCAGAATGGTACTTAAGAAACCTAAATAGATGGTTTCTAAGTACCAAGGACAACAATTATTGAACAAACACTACTATTAATTCTTATTATTGTTTAAATGCTAAGATCTTTATTAACAAGTCGTTGTATATAAGCTAAACACAGCCTATAAGTCATTGGGATACGTTAGCAAAGACCCACATGTCAATGTAGTGCATACACACCATTTGCCTTGTAAGATACAGCAAATGACTAAAAATATAAATGCCACACATCTAAAGTCGTCCATCATAGCAGTACAGTTCTCATCTTATGTAACTCATTGATAAAAGGTTACTATGATAGGATAAAAATTATATCTATCTATAGCAGCTCTTTATTATTCACCGAACGAGAAGCTATGTTTTGCTTGTAAATGCCCCACATCTTTTCAAGTTAATTCATTTTATTATCTTAGTTCCGATACGCTTCCTACGAAATATTTACAGCATTTTTACTTAAAACATATTCCAATGATAATATGCCTACACGCGTTTGGCAAAAGGTCAGCAATTTATTATTTTTGCATTTAAGATTCTATCAAAATTCTATTTATATCTGAGCAAAAAAAATCCACGTGAAAAGATCAAGGCCTTACTATATCTGGACTTGCGATGTCAAACAAGAGCTTCTCTAAGATCCCTGATTTCTGTACTACATCATATTCCAATTAAGCTCAAGAAAACGAGCGTACTTAGTGTAGTTAAATGCAAGATCTGGCCATAAAGTGTGTTCCATTTTCTACTTTGAGACGTCTTTCTCGGTGATATCTATAGCAGCAACAAGTCTACCATGCCTAAAACAAGCTTACCCTATAATAGTTTAAACACACTACTTTTTTTTGTCTTACTATTATTTTTGTAATGTTATCTGTTATTCTGGCTTCAGTGGCAACTGGTCTCAATGTTAATGCCACCTTCTTGGCAGTCCTATTCTTGACCTGTCTGAAGGTGCTTTTGGTATACTTCCATTATTGGATACCTTCAGCTACTGCTCCTTAATAATGTCTTAAAGCATCTCTTTCTTGTTCATCTAACATTTTTTTCTCTATTCTTTACAATACCAAACATAATAAAAGGCCAAAACACAACTCACAAAAAAATGCAGGCCAGAGAACGAAGGTGACAGAAACCAGTGGACAGTGGCTGTTTGTGTATCCAAGTAAAAAGTTGTACGTCTATAAAATTATATGGCAGATAATATAATTACAAATACAAGTTTACCTTCTATACAACGATATTGTGTACGAAAATGGTGCAATTATCCTGGGAACGAGTATACCTACGTTAATTGGGTGTGATTTTAATTAATATTTAATGAGTCCACGATTGTAAACAATATATTACGGCACTGTTGGTAATTGTTTTTCCTTTATCACGTGTAATGTTTATGTGTGTGTGCTCAAGCCTAGTGTGTGAGCTCACTGCTCTTGAATATAGCGTTGCCTGGTGCGCCAGGGTAGTACGCCTAAAGCTTCCGTCTTATGCAGTAGCGGCAATCACTTTTTCTCTTTATGCTTCCTTTGTTAATAAATCAAGTATAATAATACAAAATACTATCTCTGGTGCATACCCTTCATTTTGCGATCCTATCCTCAACAGGTTATAGGCCCAGGACACT
Organism: Copidosoma floridanum; assembly: GCF_000648655.2. The sequence goes on along the minus strand of NW_019380070.1, from coordinate 184,335 downwards.
CTTCCACCACCGCGCAAGGAAAGTGAAAGTTTTTTTTTTCTCTGGCAAGTTGTGTGCAGTCTTAAAGTGCCTCTCGAAGATGGCGGAAGAAATATCTACGTGGCACGTGTCGAAGTTCGACGGAAAGAATTTCTTAGCGTGGAAATTTCAGATCAACGAAATGTTGATCGCACATGACTTGCTGGTGCTTGTGGATGGAATGTGAGTAAAACCAGAGACTGGCAGTGAGCTGAAAACTTCGAAAAAGGACAATGCCAAGGCCATGCACCTTGCAACTTGTCCGACAGTGGATCGTCGACCCACGTTAACCATTGAAAGTACTGGTTTGTTGACTACAAGCCAAGAAGCAACGGCGATACGATAGTGCTTGGCGACGATGGTGAGTGCTTAGTGGCAGGCGAAGGATTTTTACGTATAAACATACTGATCGACGGAATTTGGCAGGAGGCACGCATAGAAAATGTTTTGCACGTGCCAGGTATAAGGAAAAACTTACTCTCTGTAGGCCAATGCACATCGCGCAAATATGTTTTTGTTTTGAAAGGCAATCGTGTAGAATTGCAAAAGCAGGGAGAGGTTATTGTGGTCGGTAAGAAGCAGTCGAACCGTATATACCACATGCTCTTTGTCGTTATAAAGCCTGCCAGGCACGAGGAAAATGTGTGTATATCAAGTATATAAGTATGGCACGAGAGGTTAGCTCACATAAACGTGCAAAATCTGTAGGACCTAGCCTCCACCAAGTTAATTAAGGACATTGACTTTGAAGAATACAAGGAGTTCTTTTGGGAGCCATATCAGCTTGGGAAGTCACGCAAGCTTCCGTTTAAAAAAGAAGTAAAACGCGAGTGCGTGCCGGGCGAATTTTTCCACAGTGATGTGTAAGCAGTGCCAGTGGAATCAGTCAGCAGTGAGCAATACTATGTTTTGTTTAAGGACGAAAATACAGGGTACACGTACGTGTATTTTATGAAACATAAGGCTGATGTCTATGAAAAATTAGTAGTGCTCAAGAAACTAGTAATAAATCAATTCAGCGAAGACAATTAAAATACTGCGCACTGACAACGGACGCGAATATGCTAACATCAAAGTGAAGGAATATCTCAGCAAGCGAAGAATAATCCATGAATTTACAGCTCCCTACACACCTGAACCAAATGGCAAAGAACAGAGAGAGAACAGAACAATCATGGAAGCTGCCCACACTATGCTGAAAGCTAGAAATTTGCTGAATTATCTATGGGCCAAAGCAGTAAACACAGCTGTATATCTGTTGAATAGGACGAAGACTAGTCATGAGCACCAAAACAAAATAGCGTACGAGGCGTATACAAACAAGCAGCCAATCTTAGAGCACGTTAGAACGTTCGGATACAAGGCTTATATGAACATTCTAAAACAGTTTACCAACGAACGAGACGACAAGGCAAAGTGTCTGCTGTTGGTAGGATATCAGGACGAGTCGACCAACTATCGTCTGTTCGACGCCGAGACAAAACGGGTGCAAGTTTCAAGACATGTAACTCTCGCTGAATCAGACCGCAGCAAACCAAATAAAACACAGGAGCCCAAGGAAGACTGGCTTTTCCCTGGATGTTCTGTGCCAAGCAATGAAGAAGTAGGCTCCGATGATCGAGGCAACGACTCAAGTGACTATAACAATGCAGAAGAGAAAGCTGCAGGGCAAATGGTATTGTAGCCTCGCTCTGCGCTCAAGCCGCCGGATAGGCTTGCAGTCAACATCGCAAGTTTCAGGCCTCCCGACTCTTTTAAAGAAGCAAGTAAGCACATCGCTCAACATGACTTGGAAACCACAATCTTTGACGACAAGTCGGCATTTCTCTACGGCAACTTGGAAGAAGAAATCTTTATGGAGGTGCCAAAAGAAGTGTGTGAGTGTGTGAAAGTGGCATGACGTGTAGTATGAGAGGAAAAGTATGCAATCTGTGTGATGAAGCAAGTGAATTGAGAAGTGATACAGTGCGCAAATTAAAAAAGTCCTTATACGGGCTCAAACAAGCGTCTCGTTGCTGGAATGCTTAATTCAAGCGCTTTCTGTGTCTCTTCAATTTCAAGGAATGTGATGCAGATAGGTGTGTCTGTACTGGTGTGTGCAAAGGTTATACTGTTTATTTTGCCTTGTTTGTTAACGATGGTTTTTTTTTCTTGTAAGTCTAAAATAGTGTTAAATTACATCTTGTCTGAACTTCGGAAAAATTTTTAAATAACTGTTGACGATTCTAGCTACTTTGTTGGCTTGCAAATTAATATGAACAGCGAAACAAAAAGTTTGTATATTAGTCAATCATCGTATATTGCACATGTACTTGAAAAGTTCAGAATGAATGATGCTTACCCAGTACTAGCTATGGCTCTCTCATGTACCTAGCTATAGCTACAAGACTCGACATCTCTTCTATAGTCGGCTTTCTCAGTGATTCCAAACTGCTTACGACAATAGTCACTGGTAGGCAATTAAGAGAGTCTTGGCTTATCTGGCGGGCACAATAAATCTGTGCTTAAGATACGTGTCTAGCAACGAAGCCAGAAACCTACTAGGTTACTCTGACTCAGACTTTGCAGGGTGTCTGGGTACCGCAATATCTACCACTGGTTACGTTTTTATAATGGCTGGAGCAGCAGTTACTTGGGACTCCAGACGCCAGGAGCTGGTGACACACAGCACAGCTGAGTCGGAATTTGTTGCCGCTGATACAGCTGCCCGAGAGGCCCTGTGGCTCAAGAAACTACTTATTAATCTTGGATATCAATGCGATTCAAGTATTCTACTGCTGGTAGACAATAAAAGTGCTATTTATTTAACTAAAGATTCTAAGAATCATTGAAGAACGAATCACATTGATGTCGGATATAATTTTATCAAAGAGAGATGTGAATGTAGCGACATACACGTTGAGTATGTGCCATCAAAAAATCAAAAGGCTGATGTCTTAACCAAGCCTCTACCAGAATGTTCATTCAACAAAATGTGAGATAGCCTTGGGTTGATGAATATTCAAAATAAGTAAGTTAAAGGTACAAGTATGAGGAACGGTGGAAGTGTTGGTATTTGTTTCTCCTTTATCACATGTAGTGTGTATGTGTGTGTGCTCAAGCCTTGTGTGTGAGCTCACTGCTCTTGAATATAGCGTCGCCTGGTGCGCCAGAGTAGTACGCCTAAAGCTTCCGTCTCATGCACTCGCCGCAATCGCTTTGGCTCTTTATATTTCCTTTGTTAATAAATCAAGTATAATGATACAAAATACTATCTCTGGTGCACACCTTTTATTTTGTGATCCCATCCTCAACCATAAAAAAATATATAGGCTGGCCAGTCTAAGACTGTGCACTTACATCGAATCTTCCAGTAATTTTAGAACAACAGTCTACTGCTTACGCTTATTACATCTATTTTTTTTTTTTTTTTTAATGTATTATAGTCTGCTCACCTCTCATGAGGTATTTACACTCACTGATTACATCTGTAACATCACGCTCTCATCTATCACGTACGATCCCACAATGATGTCTTGTCTATATATGATACTGAAAATATAATTGTACGTAGAAAATTAAGAAAAACCATCCTGTAGTATAGCTTTCTTTAATACTGTAGTATTACATGCCAGTGAATGTCCTTTCAGGACGTTCATTACACATAGGTTTTTTTGACAGATATAATTCCAACGTCAAACGTATATTAAAATTGTATACAAAATACCCGCAAAAATTGTAGCTCATTTGACTTTGCGATTATTTAATATTTGTAACTCTTAAAATATCAATATTTACCATGTATTCTTATGGAAAAGTAGCGTTAAATGGCATTTATGTGATACGTAGAAGTCTCCCAGTTTTTTGGGTAAAAAGATTACTTTTTAATCAACCTTTTAAGTTTTTAAATGGACCCACAATTTAAATTTCAAATAAATTTAGAATAAGGGGATGAAGTGTGCGTAAATACATTTATGTGAGTACATCCCCATCAGAAAGATACTTGCTAGCTTTACTGTACACATTAGCGTCCCTGTCATTTCTCTGAACTTTCCCCCACAAACTATGTGAAGAACGGCTTTAAGTCAAAAAACCTCTTTAATCACGAATGAAAAATTTGGAAAAGAATAAAACACATAAAAACTAATTATCGTATTTGTACAGTACATAAAATTTTTTGTACTTTTTGAGAATTTTAAAAAATATGAAAGCATTGTGTGAAAAATGATTTATTTATTGTAAAAGCAACAAATTAAATACGTAGAGATAAATATTTATTAATAAATTGGACGAGATCTCTGC
>NW_019380070.1:141889-179810 GCF_000648655.2 Copidosoma floridanum | reverse complement strand
TTTTTTTTTTTTTTTCTTTCTTTTTTTTCGTTAAAAGAAAATAAAATTAACTTTATAAAATGTGAAATGTGTGGCATGGTGATATGATGTGTGATTTTATGTGGCGTGGAAAAAACAAAAAGTACGTCATGAATGGTGGGGCCAAGGGGAAGAGTCGAGAAAAATCCCCTTTCGTCACACGTTTTCTCAAGGTCAAAATCCGAAATCTTTGATTTACCACCACGCATAACGTGCCTATAGAAGCATAACTTCAAAAATCTTACTCGTCACACTTCATATACCCATATATACAATTATACACAAAACTGTGGCAGCACCAGCAACTGTTTTGCATAAATTTTTATACCATTGTATAGGTGTCTGACACTGTTCTTTTCCATTTAATTGCAAAAATTAACTGTGGATCCTTCTAAGAACTAAATACAACATCACTATAATAGTATTGCGTTATGCAAAAGAAATTAAACAAATATTACCAATTATTTCTCCATGAATTCAATTTTTATAAGACTCTTCTGGAAATGGAGTTTTTTTCAACGTTTAATATTTAGAAGTTAGCGTTGTGGAACAGTCTCAAATTTTACAAGTGACATTCTAACATTATTATAAATATCCTGTTGAAATTTTAGGAAGTGTCCGAAAAAAACGTTATTTGAAATGAGCGTCCTTGAAATACTGGCTTATTAAATTTGTACCTGCATTCATATACTATCTGCTATGTTAAAATTATTTGATATTGGGGCACCTATTAAGCACCCACTTACTCTTTTAAAGGTTTAAAAACTATGGTAAATAATTTTTTTTTTTTGTCAAACAGTTTAGAAGTAATGAATGGGCTGGGAATAATCATGGAACTTTCTTTTGATTTCCCGTACACAAGCCCAAAGTATGTTCAATGTAATAGACTTTGTGACTGATGTCTTTCTCTTGATTAAAAAAAAAACAGCTTAAACATCAGAAAACTTGCAGCAACGAATTTTGCCAACAAAAAGTATTAATAAATCTGCTTGAACAATTTCTCAATCCAAAGTTATGGTATCCCCGATAACTACATCGACTCTCATTTAAATCATACACGCTGTTGGCTACATACAAGTAGGTAGTGCGAGAGTTCTTCTTTATGTGGGATAAGGTATACGATAAAGCGAGGAACACAATGTATATAAAGAAAGAAATACAAAACGATTATAATTGAATTTGAAAGTATATTCAAATCTCTTGTCTTATAAAATAGTTACAAAATTGGGTCTTAATGCAATGACTAAACTATCGAAAAAATGAAAAAAGAAAATGAGAAAATAAGAAAACATAACGTAGTTATTAGACACTTATCAACCCTAATTAATCGTGGATTTTAAATAAACTAAATAATATGCTTTTTCCGTTCACACAACTTACACTTTCGTATCTTAAAATTATACAATTTTTTGGATAAACTTGCTTCGTAGAGCATTAACGCTACTTTTCCTGTAACAATGATATAATTTTAAGCTCACAAGAAAACGCCTTTTTTTTATACGAGTCTTACAGAACATTTACGATTGACGTGGCTCTCGTATATCAATAAATTATAATTTTCATTAGTTTAACAACATACTTCAGACTTTCGTTTTTATTTCGACTTAATTACCATTGAACCCAAAATAATAATTGTAAATAACAAAATTTAAATTTGCCTAAACGATCTCTCTCGTGAACGAGTTTCATATACTGATAGACAATAATTAAATATTGAACTGAAATCCCTTATAATCTATACTTTGTTGGACTCAATAATCTCTCGGATATAATATTAAAAAAAAAATAGAGTACAATAGTGGGCTCTTCGCAGAATCAACGGGATTTATCGGCTATACAACACGTCTATAACATGTCTAGGTAGGACGATATTTAAAAACAACAAAAGAAATCAACTTCAAAAAGAAAGAGATAGTCTAGTCAGTCAGCTAAGAAATGTAAGTACGCCTACGAAGCCACCACAAGGGATTTATTGCTTGTGTGACGAGGAATTATCGTAATAATAATTCACGAACTCCTTTCGATTGCCTATTAAGTAGCCCTCTTTTACTTAAGCAGACCGGGAAGAGAAAACAGTCAGAGGCGAGAGGCTTTGGATGAAGAAGACAGTGTTCCAGGAGAGGATCCAGAGAAGAGAGCCAACGGTTGCTGAGCACCCGTCAACCGTTCAACTTGATTAGGTCTGGTTCATGAGGAACTCTTCCTCTAAATGACACTCACGTCTTTTCTCTCTATAGCCTCTCTCTACTTTTCCTTTTCCCTGTGGCGAGCCGCCAAAACCGATGACTGTATTCGGGCGTTTTTGCGTTTCCTCGCCCCCAGTCAGTGCCCTACGCATCTAGTCCCTGCAGTAGCATATGTATCAAAAGTAATAAGCATGGATTATAAGTGTAGATCCATTCTTACTTTACTATCTAAACATTTTTTATGAAGAAAACAGCATCACATTTTTTTCAGTGGGTTTGTATAACTTATTTATGATAAAAAATTTTTGACTGGAATTTTTTTCGAGATTTGACATTTTGTCAATTTTTTTCATGTTACTTAAAAAAAACGAAATTATTACAAGTACCAATCTGGTTTCATTCTTTTGGCCCAGTACACAAAGGTTCACGTGTACATCTTATTGTTTTACAAGACTTTTTTATTTTATCTAGTGGTATTTTCAAACAATGAACTTATGAAACAAACCACGTCAAATAGTTATTTTTTATAAGTTATTTAATTTTACCTCAAGTTATCAAAGTATTAATTAAGCAAGCTATAGAATGTTTGGTAAAGAAATGTATGAGACATACTTCTTACTTGTCAGTTTGTTTACTTTTGATATTTCATTAAGATACAAAAAGTAGTAGCATATTTAGAGGTCAGCCAAATGCTTTCCAAAGGTTTTTTTAACTCTCCCATAATCTCCAAAAAGTATCTAGGAGGCTAAAAAATATTCTATTTATGTATTTTTCAAATATGTTTTCTTCAATTTAATAGCATTATTTTTTTGTCACTCTACATTTAGTCCATTTATTTTAAAGATAAGACTAAGCATGATTAACATATTTTCAAGGCTCATTACTGCCAAAAATATGTGTGTGTGTGTGTGTGGGTAGGTGGGTGGTGAGTGGGTTGGTATCTACGTACCATTGGTTGGTATGTATGTACGTACTTTGGTTTTAAGTGACGACGTACAAGCTTACAACAGTACCCCTTAGGAAGTAACGTCTAAGTATTTATCCATCTGTTTTATGACATTTTTACAATACTCTCATTTAAAAATACTTTCTAATAAAAAATAAGAAGAACTGTTAGAATATTACTTTTTACTTACTATTTTTACATAAACGATCATAATTTTATAAGTTACAAGGACACGAAAGCAAAGACACACATTATTTTTGTATGTTTAAAAGTACAGTAAGATCATACAGTTTGTTTTTTTTTTTTTGCAGTCAAATCATGTCAAATCTTCAATAACGAAAGTGGAACAGTAAATCTTTAAGCTTGTAAGTTTGAGGTGATATTTTTATGGCTTTCATATTCCAGACAAGTTTTATCGCTCAGTAACAAGATTGTTTAATAGAAGACGAATTGCTTAACGTTTTAAGACCATATAAGAAGAAAGTTATTTCACAGCTAGATCATACACTTAAAAAAATAAGCATTGACAAATCAAATATGCTTTCAGTGTACACATTACTGTTTACAATGAATGAACTCATTTGTATAATTTTTGTGACCATATTGATACTACAAATGTATTTGTATAACAACATATTGAAAAATCTATTCTTTGTCAAGTAGTTTTGCCTGCAAGCTATATGTCGATTATTTTTAAGTACATATTAAGTTTCTGTTTTACTGGACAGTATAATAAATGAATTCTTAGGAATTAAAAATCCATGTCACTTATAGTTAATATTTAAAAATGTTTCAATGTATTTATGGTAGGCTCTCGGAGGTAAACGATCCATTTAATCCAGAAGTGCAAGGCATGGTTCACTAGAAGGTAAGTTTAAAAAACAGATAAGGCCTCGGTGATAAGGCTACTATTAACCTTAGGTTTATGCTCTCAGATTTTCATACATTAAAAAAAGTCTTCTTGCTAACATACAAATCTTTATAGTCTTTTGGAGTAATTAATTATTTTTAGTGGTATTTTTACAATTTTACCGACGAATGTGGCCCTGAAATTCGGTAAAACAAAAAAAAATGAGACGTGTGTACTAGAAAATTCTTAAATTTACTTTGTCAACTTATTCTGACTTAGCCTTTACATAATTTAATGTCATTGTGACGTTAACTGTTAGCTAACTGCATAAAAAAGATTTTTGATGATATCTTTTTTGAATCACATTGAAATATGATTAATTATAATGTTAATGAAAAATTAATTACACTGATATTAACGTTATAAAGAAAATAAAAAATTAAAAATTTAAAAAACGTAATTAACTCTCAATAAAACTGTGTGTATGTAAGCATTATTTTATAAATTAAATACGGAAAAGATAAAGTGAGGTTTTAAAGATTACGTATTTATATAACCCATATAAACAAATATTTTATTAGTAAAAGAACTCATGTAGCCAATTTTGCACTTAAAGCTTACAAATAGCAAAGCTGTTTAGAAAATATTTGTTAGCAATGAAAAGACGTGAGCTGAAGTGATTTAATATTTGCTGTATAAAAGCCATATTAATCTATGTACACAAATATGGCATTGTCCAAATGGCTAAAACCTTTTTTTGTTTTTTAATTAATACAAAATTTGACAGTACTACCATTGGACGTTATTTTAATTACTATTCAACTGTTATTGGACGTTTTTTATAATTACTAAATTTCATCCCAGTCTTTCAAATTTGGAATTTAGTAACTCTAGTTGCGAGTTAAGGTTAAAAAATTATATTATTCAGAATATTTGAATTATTTTGTCTAATACAGCAACTTTTTACTGGTCATTCGTGTAAATCTTATTAGGCCTAGTGGTATTTTAATATATAAGGTATTTTTGAGTCACTCAAACGTAAAATGTTCTGAGTTAGCTGATTATAGTCAAATCTAAGAAATCAAGTTTAAGTTAACCTTCATTTCATGTGTGAACTGTAGATTAGGATGATTTAAAGTCACAGTGTTTAATATTTAATATTTGAAATGGTTGTGGATGTGAGATTGGAGAATGACTGTCTTCTAAGTTAAAACAATATATACCACATTAACCAAGTCTTCTGTCTTTGTTTTGTCGAGGATATTTTACTTTTTGTAAATAAAGACCACATTGACCTAATAATAAATAATTATAATTCGCATAAGAAATTTTTATTCAAATTCTACCGTAAGAACTGTCCAGTGTCTTATGTTGGTAAGATGATGTGAGAAACTAAAATATGCATTAGCAAGAACAAAAATGGAGGTAATTTTTTTTTTCAAATGTGCAAAACAATATGAGAATTTTTTTTTAGAACGAAAAAAAAATGTTGACGAAATCCTTTATGAAAAAATTGTTTTAACAAATTGTGACCACACTTTGATCTGGTAACCTGCCCTTTTAGATACTGTTGCACATTTTAAATGATATGGCATCAAAAATTTTCATACAAATAATTATTTTCGTTGAATGTCTTATCGGCACAGGACCAATGCGTTTCATTTTCTCTCTCTCTCCCTTTATTCGATAATGATAAGTAAGTGACGACTTAGTGCTCTCTCTGCTGCAACAAATGAAAATATTTTCTTCTCTTGGTGGCAACATGGTTCTTTCTCTGGTGTCAGAAATGATTATGTGGTATTCCCTGCTGTCGATAACGACGGGTACCTTCTCTGTTGCCTATGATGGTGACACAGCAGTCTCTCTGCTTTCGATAATGATACTGCTCTCTCTCTCTCTATCTATGATAACGCTGCTCTCAGCTGTAGATGATCACTTGAATCTGTCTTTGTTACTTGCGTTATTGACGTGTTTTACTGCAGCAGGTCTCGTTAATTGGCGGCCAATGCTTTCACCATTTTGCTGCTTTTATTCCAAAAAAAGTTGGTTAGGATTTTCTCATTAGAGGCTTATGAAATTACTATTTTAGCTAGTTTTATTATTAACAAAGCAACAATCTACAATATACAAAACTTTTTAGATGAGTTCTTCCGTTCTGAACAAAATAAATACGAAGAAAACTAACATCAAGTTAAGGACATAATGAAATATTGTGATGCAGTCATGACACTATCAAAATATTACGAGATATTTATAGAAGAATAACTAACTAATAACCAACATTAGGTGCTATGAGCTACTCAGTTTTTTTTCTTTCGATAAATTGTTCAGCGTTCACCGATATTACCACTTGTTTTTAAAATATTAATATAGACCAAGATAAGGAGTTGGCTTTTCACTCCCTTAGATAAGTCGTGGTGATGGTCATGTCACGATCAGTCAAATAAGGGCTGGTCAGAGGCACTTGTATCTTTCTCACCAATTACTTTAGTAATTTATAAAAGAGGATGACCCCAGAGTGGGAAAGTAGAGTGCTCAAATGCAGATGTTGAACCAAAATAATTGACAAATTTTCAACTTTTCTTTATCGAAACTTGTTACCATGATAACTTATTAACACTCTTTCTTTTGCTAATTTTTTACTAAAATTTTTACTTTTTATGATCTTACATTGACAGGTGAGCATCAGAATCTTTTTGCAAATGAGCAACAACTAAGAATAATTTGCGTTCAAAATTTTGGTGCATCAGCCAGGAAATACCTCTTTCCAATTTTTATTTTCTGTACGTGTGTGTGCGTTGTGTAAAACTTGAGTTTAGAAGACGAGTTTTTTATAAACCTGATCAGATTTAGGGCAAGACCATTGCCGAGAATCGCACTTCATTTATTGGATTACTCTAAAGCTAAGAGGAAAGTAACCTTCAATTAGCGGGCCAAATTCTAGCTCCTCAAGTGGCAGGAAATGCAAACGCAGAGCTTGCATTTTTATTAGCGGTGCCAGATTTTTTTGAACCTCATGCCCAAGTAGATGCCATCCAACTTAAGCCTGCGATTCTACCCACATTAGCTGTAATTCATGGTTAAAAGCCTCATCAACGTCTTGTGCCAGGTAATGTGGAGAATGAAGCTCCAGTAGTTCCCAAGGTCGTCCAAGCTCCTGCAGCAGCCCATGAAGTTCTAGCTAAACCAGCAGAGCTTATGGCCCCTCCAGCCAAGCCAGCAGTTTCTTGTGATCAAGGACCACATCAACGTTGCCCTTGTCTTGGCCCACCGTTGATCGAAGCAGAGCTTGCAGTCTTTCTGGAACCAGTGGGAGCTCGTGGTAAAGCGCCCCGTCAACACCACCCTCCAGTCACTTTAGCGGATTCCGTGACACCTCCAGCCGAGCGAGTGGTAGCTCACGGTCAAGCGCCGCGTCAACGTCGTCCTTCAGCTGCTTTAGCAGAGCTAGATGCCCCTCCAGCCAAGCCAGTGGTAGCTTGCCATCGAGCGTCGCTTCAGATCATCATCTTGCTTCTTCAGCGGCTGTCAAAGCAGAGCTTGCAGCATATCTGAAACCATTGGTATTTCGCAGTGAAGTACCACGTCAACGTTGCCCTCGTGCTGCCCCAGTAATGATCGAAGCAGAGTTTGTAGCCTATTCTGAGCCAGTGGTAGATCATGGTCGAGCGCTGCGTCAACGTTACTATCAAGCCACTTTAGCAGAATTTGCGGCCCCTCTAGCCAAACCAGAAGCAGCTCGCGATTGAGTGCCATTTCGAAAAAATTTTCCTGTTTAACCAGCCTTAACTCCAGCAGAGATTGCGTTCGATTCATAGCTAGAAGAAGCACAAGGTTGAGTGACATACCAACGTTGCGCTTCTGTAGCAGTCACAGAGCTAGCAGCTTCTCTCGTTGTAATTGCGGAAGTTCATGCTTAAGTATGGTGACAAGATCACACTCTGGTTGTTTCAGCTATCGCCAACGTAGAACCCTAATCTGAGGCAATGGAAGCTTACGATTAAGTGCTGACTTAACACCGTGCTTTGCCAGTAGCGGCATCGTCTTCAAGCACCTTACCAACAGAACCTGCCAACAGAACCTGCCAGCAGAGTTGGGTGGCATACATTTTTTACCTTTACAAGCAACAGAGACAGCAGCAGTAGAAAATCTCTACAAGTCATTAGACAACTTTTCATAGTACTGCAAATCTAGTCCGATCGGGTAAAGATTTTTCTAGGCTAGTAAAAGTTCTTGAAGAAACATATACGTATTTAGGAGATTAAAACTTACTGTTAAATAATTCCACTTTAATCTATAGATTAAAAAAAAATCTTTTTCATTATTTTCTGGGGATTCACTAGATTGGATAAAATTCAAGCATACTTATGAGCTTTTGATAAAACAAAAAATGTACAATAATCAAAAGAATATTATTAGATTTTCCAAAGCTTTGAAGGGAGAGACGCTGGAAGCGATGAAATCTCTTTTTTTCACGGGAGAAAATGCTAGTGATATGAAAACATTGGAAATGAGATTTGATAACTGTAGATTAATTTTAGAAAATATCATGAGTAAAATGAAGTAATTACTAAACAACGATTCACGAAAAAACAATTCAGCTGAAGTAGCAACTTGTTTGAAAAATGCAGTTTCAGTGACTAAAGCTTTGAATAATATCAGACATTTACATAACTCAGACCTAACATATAAAATAACAAAAAAATCACCAGACCTAATGGTAAGTAAATACATAAGATACGCAGCCTTCAAAATTTCTGGAATGACTGAATCAGAAAAGTTAGCAAATTTTCTCTTTAATGAAGCCAAAATTATTTAAGCTGCAGAGGTGTTTGTGTTACACTTGCGTAAAGTGGTTCCAAAATCTTTAGATCGCTCATAGTCATCTTCAAGAGGAAAAAAGGTCATTTTTAATGGATGTTTTGATAAATAAGAAAATGAATAATGATAGCAATCGAAAATTGAATATAAAATCCGTGTAGCGCAAGAGAAGAAATCATTAAAAACATATGACAACATTCAGAAAATAAAGAAAGAGAAAAACAGTTATCAATTAACAAATTAAGCTTTAAAAGTTTATCGAAGAATTATTTCTGTAACAATTAAAGAACGAAAAGGTTCTGAATTCATTGATGTTTGTCTCGACAAAGGCTCAATGGCTACAGTCATTTAATCTGATATCGTATAACAGATAAGCGTGAAAAGCTCAGTGTTATGACTATTTTAAAATAGTCTCGGAGGATCGACAGTAACAAATAAAAAAGTCGAAGTAGTCTTTCGAATAGAGTTAATAAGTTTCCACTTAAAAACATTTTAGTTGTACAAGACCTGCCAGTTTTATCTCAGTCAATTTATAAGATATTGTCACAACTATATTACTAACAATTGAACATAAAAATCCTTCCTTGTTATTTGTTGCCTACGATGTTAATCATTCAAGATAACATGAATTCGATCGTTCCACGTGAAATTTGCGGAATACAAAGAAACAAGTATTTGGTCACTAAATGCTTACTTGAATTGGCAATTCATAGTAATTTTAATGTTTAATTCGAACAAAAAATGGACCATTAAGTAAATATAATGCTTGTACTATCAGATTCAAATGATTCGAGTCAAAGGGATGGTGAAAAGTTCATGAAATTTTATTTATATTTTGATGTGACAGGAATAAGCAATCATAGTTTTGATAGTGATGAAAATAAAAACAACATTGAAAATTTAAGAACAGACAAGTCGTTATCAAAACGGCTTATGGGAAGTTGGATTTCTTCAGAAATCAGATATAATTTTTTCAATCGGACAATTAACCGTGTCTCCAAGATAAACACTTCTTGAAAATAAATTAGATAAAGATCCCAAAGATGCTCGTCTTTTCTACAAAGAGGTGCCTAGTTGATTTGAAAATAATTTTGCAATTAAAGTTGAAAGGCATTTATCAGAAAAAAGAGTGAAAAATTTATCACATTTCGGGATACAAAATATTACTAAGTTAGGCCAGGTTGGGCTAGTTTTTGATGCTGCACCCAAGTTTAACTCAATGAGCTTAAATGACATCCTGTTGTCCAGTTCCGATTCTTTAAAACCGCTTTCGGCTTTCTGGAGTAACTTTGAGATTTCGACTATTCGCAGTCGCGATAAAATCAGACACGTGTGATATGTTTCAGAAAATAAAAATAAGAGAAAAAGATCAGGACGCACAGCATTTTCTCTGGAGAGGAGAGGATGGAAAAATTCGTCACAAGAATTTTGAATCTGTTTAATGCTTTTTGAGGCAAAATCCTCTTCCTTTTCTGCTCCCTTACTAAAAAATAAAAATGCTTAGTTATTTAAATCACAATATCCCACATGTGCTAAAAGTGTAACAAAAAATTTCTACATGGATGATTATCTCAAAGGTTGCAAATCATTTACTGAGGCTTACGACCGTGTTTGTTAAGTTGAGGAAATACATGTTTAGGCTAACTGGGAGATACACACTTGGTCGTGCAACATTTCGTTGATTTTAGATGGGATTAAATAGAAAAACAATACTTCTTAACTACCTAACTTTAATGAGCATGATAAAGAGGGAAAAAAGGTTCTAGAATTACACTGGGATAGTAGTACAGATAGACTTGGTTTTAGTTTGAATTTTTAAAAATCAACAGAACTTATCATCTCCTTACATATGCACTTTATTACAGAGCAAGAACTGCCTCTCATAGCTTGACAACTAAGAATAGTAGTTGTATACGTATCAATGAGACGAAGTTTATTATCATAATGCAAGGTTATGGTATCCCAGGCCTGTATATAACTCTCTTCAGACAAGGGTATATTTTTAATGAGGTCTGAAGCTTCATCCTTTAGATGCACCCTAAGATGTTGATATTTAATAATAGCTGGTAATTCTTGCTTCCTATGGACTAAAGCACTATAAAGATCGCAAAAATTTTCTCAACTAGCAAAATCAGCATCAAAGGATGGCAAGTCTATTGAAGGAAAAGAAGAGAAACTCTGAAACGAACTAACATTGTCATTGGCAGGAGGTAAGGTGCCTGTTGGATTCGAATGATCATGAAGCGAATTGAAAAAATTGTTAAAATCACCCTGAACTTAATAAAAAGTATTCTCTACTACTTCATAGTACTCATTTTTAAAATTATCATTAGTTGTGGGTAAAGGTTTTACATTCACAATATCATCATGAGTAGATTTTAACTGCTCATAAGTATCTCTGAGTTCTTGAAGCCTAGAGTCAGACTCACCCCTGGTCATTTTTACCTGGCCAAGTTTCTTAAAGTTTGTAAAGGAACCTTTAATTTTGTTAAACAGTTAACTTGTACCTCATAAGGTTATCCACTTTGATAAGGTAAATTTCAATTCAAGTAATAAATATTCAATAAATAAATGCAAACCGCGCACCGTAGCCAAATTTGATTTAGACAGAAGCTAACTAATTCAACAATAACGCTAAACGACGGTAGTGTTCCTAATTTTTACAAGTGCTTACATAAAGTTAAGTTCGCAAAAATATACTCAAGTCAATCGGTAAACAAAAAAACAAAAAACTATAAGGAACTGATGTTACAAGCCAAAAATATACAATTTTACAAACCGTGTAAACAGGACCAAGTATTCGTAGTAATGTTGAGTTCGAAAGACCTGCAGCACTTGACAGCAGCGGTTCTGACTCAATAGCCTGTATAAGTTAGCAGCAGCACACGTTGAAGATGAAAGGACCCGTGGAGCCAGCAGCAGCAGCGGTGTTGTTTCAATAGCCTGCAGAGGCAGGCAGCAGCACACGCTGACGACGACCAAAGTACGAGCAGCAGCAGCGGTGTTGTCACAACAGCCTGCAGAGGCAGGCAGCAGCACACGCTGACAGCGACCAAAGCACGAGCAATAGCAGCGGTGTTGTCACAATAGCCTGCACAGGCAGGCAGCAGCACACGCTGACGATGACCAAAGCACGAGCAGTAGCAATGGTGTTGTCACAATAGCCTGCAGAGGCAGGCAGCAGCACACGCTGACGACGACCAAAGCACGAGCAGTAGCAGCGGTGTTGTCATAATAGCCTGCAGAGGCAGGCAGCAGCACACGCTGACGACGAGTAAAGCACGAGCAGTAGCAGCGGTGTGGTCACAATAGCCTGCAGAGGCAGGCAGCAGAACACGCTGACGACGACCAAAGTACGAGCAGCAGTGAGTCCCCGAATTAAACAATGGACTTACTTGCACCTGACAACAAACGAATAAAGAAAAAAAAGAAAGAGATATGGCTAAATGTGTGTGTGTGTGTGTGCGTATGGACTATGCGCCAGCGCGTTGACCGCGTCAGCCTCGTCGCCCGAAAAGAATGCAAAAAGAAACCAAGATGGCCGATAAAACGACCACGTGTCTTTTACAAAAGGAAAATGTCCTACACACATATTTCACCTCCTTACATCCGGCTCGAAGGACCATGTTCGAAATTGAACTCAGTAAGATAGTGGACTGTATAATTTATATCGCACGCCGAATTTAGGGGAGCGTAAAAAGGATGTAAAAAAAAGGACACAACAATAAATGCACAACACACTTTTTAACACTTTAGCCGTTTATTATAAAAAAAGCAATCTCTATTTAATTTTACTTTAACAAGTTATAATGCTTGCTTACTTGCAAGATAAAAAAAGGAAGAACTAATATATGGGTCAAACGGAGAAATTACGTGCCAATCAAAAATGTAAATCGTTTTTCGTTACATAAATCTTACACAAAAACAATACACGTGAAAATTATAAGCACGAGCGCAAAACAACTTATTGAAAAGGGCGTTTGAGGCTGACTGACGATAACCGTAGCAGCAGCAAGCTGCTGGACAAAGGTAAGTATAAATAGAGTCTATTGGTGTATCAATAGACGCGTGCACGCTTATCATTGGCCTTTATAGATAAGAGAATATCCTAAAGCGCAAGATTTAAGATCTCATAAACTAAATTTCCTATTAACATCGCTATAATTTTACTGATGTTGCACACTATTTTTATTTAGGTCCTTGATTCGCATGTATTAGGTCTAGTATTACTACAGTTATTCAAGTTAATGTGGATACGATCTAAGAAGCCATAACTGGTTTAAGAAGCCTTTCGCAGTTCAACGTTAATTTGGTATGCTCTGAGCTATGCATGGCTCAATCTTTGAGACAAGCATATGACTACTGGCAGAATTTACCAGGGAGCTTTGTTGTCAAATTTAAATTCGAAGCACGTATCTCGGAGTGCCCTAAGAATTATGTCGGCCTGTTAATCGGCTTGTCGTTGAATTGCACTATCTTGCGTTTCTGGCAAAATAAAAATTACCGAGGAACATGAAAAAAAATTGATTTTATCTCGAAGGATGCAATTGAGTTTTTTGCGACGAGTTCCCGATGCGTTCGACACTTGATGCTCAATTTCAGCTCTTTTTAATAAGGACGAAAGTGATTTTTTTTTTTTTTTTAAGTTCTGGTTGATTATTGCTAACGCGTGATGAGAAAGTTTTAGACGCAGAGTTGCCTTAGCGGGCATAGGCCAAGTCCTTAGAAGCTCTGAAAAAGGCAACAAAGGCCGTTTTAGGTTGTTAACGATGCGTCGCTATGGACTGTGGCACTTTTGGCATTTGAATGACTAGTTATTTAAACAATACTGGATCAGCATGGCGAGCTACAAGGTTCTGTCATTAAACTAGCAGCAGGGCCACTTAAATTTATAATTCAAGTGTTAGCAGTTTCTCGTGAGAGTTGCGTGTTAACAAATATCCAACAATATGGTCGCTGACACTAGGTCTGGGCTTACCGCAGTGGTAAACGTACGGAAGGTACACGTTCTATCCCCGCTTGGTTTCTAGTAAGTTGATGCTTTGATAGCATACCGTTAAGAAGCTACGAGCCACGACGACGGCACGTGCAAAGTCAAAGGTGTGACCCGCATTGAGGGCCATTTAGTGGTAGACGCTGACCCATGGAGAAGCTGGGTATTAAAGCTCCGCCCGATGAGCAAACTGTCTCATTGGTGCCGAGGCGTCCTTGGGCACGGCAAATCGAAGAACCGTTTAACACGCAATAATGTCTAACGAAAGTTTCCAATAAGAGTGACTTGCATTGCTTTCGGATTTACGGGGCGTCAAAATTTATAAGTTTACGACCCACGTTGCTTATGAAGAACGCGCATTGCTTTCGCATTACGGCCCAGCGCCAATAGTCGCGTTTTTGCTACTTGCTGTGACGTGAATTTCTTAGTTGACACGCCGATTGCTCTTGGAGCATGCATACCCTCAAAGAGTTGACATGCACACTTCTTAATCAGACCTCTATCAGTCGAGGCCCAAATAGCCGTTTATGAAAAATTATTGATGGAGTCGGGAACGCAGATTCCTGCTTTCGCGTTCCGAGGTAGTGACCATAAATTCTCACGGGCTTCTTGTCACGATGCCTCGATGCTAGCGTCACATGCTCTAATGGCAGGCCAATACAATCTGGTTGTTGTGAATTACCAGTTTATATCAAATAAATTTGGTATACGCTTGATACGTACTGGCTATAAAAGAGCATACCAGTCGTTTAACAGATGCTCGTAAAACGCAGACTACGAGACACATTTAAAGACAGACCTTGTACAAGGAAACTAGAGTTCAAAAAATGGCGGATTTCTCATCAAGCATAAACCTTGTTGCAGTCACAGCAGTTTTTTTTCGGAAAAATTGAGTCACAGTCAGTTACGGTTTAAACAAATAAACGTCAGTCCGTTATTCCTGCCCACGCATTGCAATTTTTCTTTATTTATACTGGCATCTTTAAGGTTCTTCTGCCCACCTGACTATTAAAGCATTGAAAGTAGCAAAGGTTTAGCGTTTGCTTATCAAGCATACCAAAGAATCTTAAAAAAGTCGTCGTTTTATGTAAAACTGCGAGCAAGATGCCCGAAGTGATTAATGCTTCTGTGATTTGAGGCAGCGCCACTTTTTGCATCCATGTCTGTAACACGAGCTCTGCTACTTAAACCAGCACGTTATGCCCTTTAAATAGACCAGACAATACTGTAACGATAATTGCAAATGATGATTCCAAATCCAAGTAGTGCATTGCTTCTTGAGCATACCCTTACATGGCAGTTAAAGTATTGGCAGTCCAAAAGTTACGGACAAAATAAATAGTTGATCGTTCAATTAAGTCCCAACTGTCATACGAGTTTTTTCTGCCACCACCACCCACCTGCACACACACAAATACCACCACCTAGCTCGAAGACCACCAAAGTTTTTCTCAGTCCCTTGTAGGGCGTTAATTTCTCCCTTCTACACAAAAAACTGCTGAAATTTTTCAGTTCCTTGTCGCGCATCGCTCCTTTCCTAGGCATTCTTAATTTTCATTGTTACTGTTTTTTTTCTTCTCTTTTTTTTTCTTTTTCTTCTCTCCATACAACACGTACAATGCTTTTCTTGTTCTACTATCTCGTATCTTTTTTTCTACACTTCTATCTTTTGCTCCCTATTCATTATTAATCGTCTTTTTTTTCGTTCTTGTTATAATTATCATTATAAAAATCATTTTCATGATTTTTATCATTATTATACTGATCATCATTATTTTTAGTAATATTATTATTTATATTATTATTATTGTTATTGTTCATATTTTTAATGATAATAATTATTATTATTATTACTTTTATTATTAATTTGACTATAATAATAATAAGTATGAGGATTATTTATATAATTAATAAAAATTGTTTTTTCCATTCTTATAAAGCCTTTTCTAAACTACAAGACAAATCCTTAAGCCTAGGCCTGAGTTTTAACAAATCGTAATAAGGTAACTGCTCTACCGATTACAATACCCTACCAGGTATCTAAGGTGTTTACAGACAATTTCGAGTTTTGACATCGAATTTGATTTAAAAACTCATGGTCAACCGTCAGACACTAACTTCTGATTTGCTCAGTGAGATCTCGAGGACGGTGACAATTTTCTTAAATGTCATACGCATAACTTGAGCCCATGAGATAATCTGGCCTCACGAAGAAAATAAGATCACCTAGTAATAATAAATGTCACATTGTTTTGAGCCTCTCGACTGATGAGACTTCTAAATATAACGTTGCCACCTTTGACCAGAAAGAATACGACCTTAGAGGCACTCAGGCATAATCCCACGAATTGTAGCTTTGCACCACTGGCTGCTTGACCAAGTGCGTAAGCCGAACATTCAAACCTGTGGTTCCTCGTGTACTAAGCAAGATTACTATTGCAATGACAAGTTTATCAGTAGGGTGAAACTAACCCATCTCACGACCGTCTAATCTCAGCTCACGTTCCCTGTTGGTGAGTGAACAATGCAACGCTTGGCAAATTCTGCTTCGCAATGATAGAAAGAGCTGACATCGAAGGATCAAAAATTGACATTGCTATGAACGCTTGGCTGCCACAAGCCAGTTATCTCTGTGGTAACTTGTCGGACACCTCGTTCTGAAAACACTTTAAGTGAAAAGGAGCGAGTAGCCGTTTTTTTGCAGGCATTATGCGTACTGAATATCGAGATCAAGCCAGATTTTGCCTTTCTGCTCTACGCGAGGTTTCTGTCCTTGCTAAGCTGGCCTAAGGACACCTGCGTTTTTTTTTGACAGATGTATTGCCCCAGTCAAATGTCCTGCCAGGCAGTATTTTTGAATTGGATTACGCGGGATTATAAACGGCGATCCCACTAGAGCTCCCTGTCTGCGCTCTGTTATCTTACGAGAACAAACGAAACGATTAAAAAGACATTATTGAAACGACAGATGGACTAACGACGTACTAAGTAGTTCACAGCGGTGTTCTCTGGATGACTAGCTGGCGCTGCTTGTCGTTTTCAGCTAATTGCCTGTGATTAGGGCTTACAGCTTCTTGATAGGTACTGTTGAAATCTACAAATTATTTATCTGCGTCAGGGCAAGGCCCGTCTTAGGTCTAACACGGAACAAACAATATGCTCGTTTGTCGTACTGGTTGTATCTCCAAGGAGTAGTGCTGCGTAATTTTTCTATGATACGGGTAGTGGCGGAAATCTCTCAGGCCAATTTTTCTAAGTCTCTTACACTCATCTTTTAATGATTGTATTTGTTACCTTTTCTTTCTCTTTTAAACAGGGCCTGCATCTTCCACGATGGATCTGCACAGCTCTGACAAATTGGAGAAGATCTCTAGACTCGACACATGGTATTTATTGTTCTCCATTGATTCGTCGAAGCGGATTTGTAAGCATGGGTAGCTGATACCAGAGTTGTTTTCCACGCACTGGAAAACATTCGTATATCATACACAGTGCATTTGTCCGCCTACACCACAGCCCCATAGGCGACTGTGGGAGCAAACACCGCCGAGTCAATACGTTTGCATGTAGGGAGTTTTAATCCTTCTGTGCTTTGTCTAAGTCTCCTTAGCTTATGGAAAAGTGGGGTCACTTTATCTTTGAGGTATTTGCAGTGATTACCAAAGCTCATAACCTGATCAATCATGAGACGCAGGTACCTGGCTTTTTTTTACTTTTACGCTTGTACCTTCCATCTTCATGACCAGCGTCCGTAACATCGAAGCTGCCTTTCTCTTTCTCGATCTCCTAGGCCTATCAGGCCTGGGCTTTACCCTTTTCTTATTTCTTCCAAATTCGTTTATCTTGAGGTATATGCCTTCGGTCTTTTTCTCTGAAATTTTAAGTTTTAAGCTTTCGCTCCACTTGACGACCTCGTCGACAACTTCCTGGCCTTCCATCTCAATTCTTTTTTGAGAGTTTCCACCTACAACTGTGATGAGATCACTTTGGAAACCTTGTCGGCTTTTAAAGTAGCTTTTTATAAGCCAGTAGGTGTTCTTATAGCATCCCCTCTCTTTCAAAGCTAAATGAACGGCAGAATGCTGTACATTATTATCGAATGCAGCATGTCAAACAGAATTCCAAATGTGTATCGACTTGTTGATTCACTCACTACTCGTCTTATTTCCACAATGGCAACTTCTGTTGACGTTTGTGGTCTAAAGCCATACTGGTGAGCCAATGTTCCTCTAGAGCTCAGTATTTCGATGTTAAGTCCAGTGGCTATGAGTTTTTCCAAGAGTTTGCCGTTCACAGAAAGAAGATTCATTAAGCAGTATGAGCCAGGGTCTGCAAGATCTTTGCTAAAACTTTTAAGCAAGATCGTGAGCAGCCCCTTTTTCAACTCCTGGGAAAAGTGACTATTCTCTTTGCAGACGTTCATTAACCTCAGGAACCTGTCCGGAAAGAGTTTAGTTGCTTGTTTAACACCTTACACATCCAATAGATCGGTCCCTGGTGCCTTGCCGTTTTTGAGTCCTCTTGCGGCAAATCTGAGCTCTTGAGCAGAAAAGGCCGGGGCGTCTCCCATTTTCAGAAGAGTTTCCGCTTTCTCCCTCATGCGACTGAGTTCCAGAAAGTCACCAGCTTTGTCGTCATTCGGTATACAAGTTGCTAGCAGAGTCCCAGCTGTCTTCTTCATTGACAGTATAGAGTTGTCCTCAGTTTAAAGAGCTTTGAAGGAAGTACGGAGAATTTTCGTATTTTCCATGTATTTATAGACACGTCTTAAGACGTCTTTACTTCCCACTTTACTCACGAATTTTCTCCAGTTTTTATTCTCCGCATGACGAAACATGTCCTTGTATTTTCTTAGCAGGACTCTGTACTCATTTACCAAGACATCGTCGAGATATTGTTGAAGCGTGCTATATGTTTTATTTAGCTGTTTTTCAGTTACTGCTAGTTCTTCATTCCACAATGGATTGCGGTTTCTTTGGCAACCTTTCTTAGGCATATCATAATTACATGAATCGATTATAGTTTTATCAATCTCTTGCGCATATGTATCTATTTTATTGATGTCGTTCAGTTCTAAATCTTCAAGCCTTTTATCGGAGAGTTTTATTAATTCTTTTTTGAATTCCTTTCAGTTCACTTTTACCAGGTTAAACCTGGTTCTAACGGAAGGATCTTCGCTTTCTTTTTGATGAGACTTAAAACTGAATAAAATCAATTCGTGCTTACCAGTCATCTACAAGACTTGCACTCTTCAGTTCACGATCCTATGATTCATTAGTGAGCTCACTATGGTGACGTCAATCCAAGATTTTTGTCCCCTTGCCTTATATGTTGGTGTTCCAGTGGTCTTGTTTGGGATCACAATATCATTGGTTGCTATTAGATTTTCAAAGGCTCATCCACTTTCGTTCGTACCTCTTGGGGTCCAAAGTGACAATTCAGCATTCGTATTAGTGCCAATAATGTTACGCTTTCCCTTCAGTTTTCGAAGCACCTCATCCAAGAGGGTGAGGTGCAATTCCCTGTCACCACTGTATTTAAAATAACAGCTGATGGCGTACAATGAGAATCTGGAAGCTTTTATTTTCGCAACTACACAATATTGGTTGCCTAGTCGTGGAATAAACAGAGCACTCTAATTTGGATTAGTAACAACAATCGCGGCGCAGGGTTCTACAGAATGAGTAGCCATGGTCGTGTTTGTGCCCAGACCAGTGCATGTCCAGGAGTTACCCGTCCTCTATTTGGCTGGTTCTTAAAGAAAAAGTACATCCAAACTCTTTTTAGAGATCAGTTGATATACGTCTCCAGTCACCTTGTTCGATCTATAACATTCAGTTGTAGAATTTTGAACTCCGGAGACTTGCTGGTCCTAAGTGCACTAGTTGCCCCAAACGGTAATTGGCCGCTCTCAATAGGCGTTGAATTTTTAAGGTTCTGAGCAAATGCTTTGGATGGATACGTTGTATCACATCTACTCAGACACATGCAAATTTCCTTTGGATGACTCACGATAAGCGACTTCAACCGTCCGTTGCCTCTCACTTACTTACTAGACCTGTTTCAAGAGATGATAATGATAAAACAGATTTATTTATGACAAGGTTAAAGAAACTGAATGGCAACAAAAGTGTACATACAAGTTATTACATATTGATGTACATAGACAATATACCGATAACAATAAGAATAAAAATAAAATAAAAATATCCGAGCTTCTTCAATGAGACGCAAGTTTAACAGTAATAATATATTTTTTTTTTTTTTTTTTTATATTATAGTGCTCTACGTCCGGCTCCTTTATTAAGGGCACTACTATGGGCACTTAGCACTTGGGAAAGGGACAAGGAAAGGGATGGGAGGCCTCCCATTATTGGGAGGGGGGGTAGGGGGAATTAGGCAGATTTTGCTGCGAGAAGGTCGCCTAAACCCTCCTCGAGGAGCATTGCGTGGTGAAAAAGCACATGTGAAATTCACAGAGGTACTTGCCCGACAATGTCGCACTGGCCGGGAAGTGAACTACGGTCTCCCGCGTGCCAATCCACGACCTAGCCGACCGAGCCACCGCGCGCTCAGTAATGATATATAATTTTATAGAAAATATTGAAGTTCATATCATAAGAAATTTATCAATAAATACTGTAACAACATCAGCTGGCTAAAGACAAACAGTCCAAAAACGTAACTTTAGAAGATTAAATAAAATTTCTTAATTTAACTGTTGCAGGTATCTCCTCCCATAATTTAAAAGAACTTTAACAAAAGAGCGCTCAACAATTAACAATTAATTGTTTAAGCTGTTTGTAGAGTGGCCTCATTTTAACATCATGACCCACCGCAAAAATAAACTTTACAACTGTTTTAAGAAGACGGTGTAACTTAAGTTGCAGGTACTTTGGAAGGTCAAGGTAGGCCAGCGATGCGTAGTCAAAATGGGGGAGCACAAGCGTGGTCACGAGCATCTTCTTCGTCACCCACGACAGTGAGCCAGTCCTATAATGAAGCCAATGCAACGCCCCATGAATGGTCGAGCAAACTCAAAACAACTGTGCGTTCCAGGTAAGATCATCAGTAAAGATAACACCCAAATTCCTAACCGAAGCAACAAAGGGTATCACAGTGCCGTGGATGACAACCGGTAGCACACCTAAACGATATATCCTTCTGAGTAATTGTGCCGTAGCTAACAATTTTGCCGTTATCTTAGAGAAGTTAAAAAACAATTTATAGTCTGCAGCCTTACCGTCAATAGCGTTGATGTCCTCGTTAAAATTTCTGATGGTGTCTGGAACATCAGAAAGGAAGCACTGGATATACACTGGAAGTTTGTTTGCGAAGAGCATAACTTAACTGTATTTAAGACATGATATAATCAAGTTTATGTAAATAAGGAACAGCATGGATCAGGAGAGAATCCCTAAGGAACTCCCAAAGTAACGTATCGAGGCTCAACCGCTCCCCCACTTCTGTCTATTACAGATAGAGAGCGTTAGGATAAAAAAAACTGTACAAAATAAATTGAGTGGCCCGAGAAATTTAATTGTTGAAGTGTTAGCAAAAGTCTTCGGTGGTACAAAGTATCAAAGGCTTTCTTAAAATCAAAATAAATAGAAAAAGTAATCATGTCGCCATCCATACCCCATCGAATATCGTCAGACACCCGCACAAGAGCTGTCTGCATGCTCAACCCTTATCAAAAGCCCGATTAAAAAGGTGAAAAAAACAAAGCGCTTTTCAAATAGTTATTAAGTTGATCAGCAATCAAATAGTCCATAACCCTTCCAAAATGGGGCAAGTTAGCTACTGGATGAGTTTGCGAGGGGCATGTGGGTTTCTTAACCTTTGATAGGGGCTCAATACTAGACATCTTCTATAAGTCTGGGTATATATTAGTGGCCAACGAAGTATTAAATATATGTACAAGAAAGGATGCTGTAATAAAAAACACATTTTTGAAATAACGCAGCCACAGACCATCGTTACTCAAACTTTTAGTCTTTGAAAGACAATGCAACATCGGCTTGCACGACTCGACAACAGTAAACGGGTGAAACGAAAAGCCATCACAAGAGGCACCCCCGGTTTTTCGCTCGAGATCCTCCGTAGAACATGGGGAACCCAGCACATGCAACTAAAGAGTCAAATTTAGTCAATAAATTGGGTGGGAAAAACTTACCCTGCGAAGAGGGCTCACTAGCAACGCGGCTGAAGCGGCACCAAATTTGCCATGAGGACTGTGAAGAAAGAGCCCTCAACAACGCCTAGCGATTATACTCTGTAATCACGCAGCAAATATAAGTCCCGATTTTGCCTCGCTTATCCGTACATGCGATCGCGTGTCCTGAAACGATCCCTAAGAACCTTCGTGAATTATGTCGCTGACGGCCTACGATAGCGACACTCCTGAAATGGAGTCCAAGCATACAAAAGGTTGACCGCGATCTCCCTAAATCTAGCAAGAAAATTATTCACATCTGTATTAAGCGAAGTCCTCGATGTCCAGGGAGTCGACTACAAAATGATCGATCCAGGTGTTCGTGGTCCCCCAATGGTGTGTAGCTGCAAACTCCACCAAATCCAATGAACGGTCTAGAAGAAGCTGACGCAAATGTGACGAGTAAGAATCTCTTTTTAATTAATCGGTATGGAAGTCACCTGTAATGACCAAACCAGAGTAATGTGTGGAACATCTACTGAATGCCTCAAAGAACTTTGAGAGCACCTCACCCTTTGGACGCCTGTACACAACTGCCAATAAAAGCTTCGGTGACAACAGTGGAGACAGCTCTACAAACATACATTCATTTTCGTTAACGTACAAAATAACTTAAAAATCTAGTACTTTAATGTGAATTGTGTCCCTCACATAGTACGCCACATCGCTACCCTAAACGTATTTCCTCTTACCGGTACTCGATTTCAGACATCGGTTATTACGCAGAAGGTAATAATATGGGATCGAATAGAGAGAAAAGTCACGTGCCAGAGTGAGCCACGTTTCTGATATGGCTAGCACATCAAGGTCAAGTCTGTCAAGGAGCCACTTAATCTCATCCCTGTGTGCCCCTAGGGAGTGTGCATTTATATGCACAATACGTGAAGAAGCGCGACCCATATCATTAGGTTATTAAGAAGTAACCACTGGCCAGTCAATTTAATAATATCAAATCCCCATCTGTAGTGATAACAATAAGATCTGCTTTATTATCTGTTCTTACAAAAATCTCACCACCACGCGCCCATACATATTTATAACCACGCTCCCTGGCCACGTCTTTGACCCGCACATAAAGCTTGTGCACCGAGTCGGGGACCATTCTGTGGAGCCTGATAACAGAGTTAGTGTTAAGATCTTTAAATAGACTTGTATACTTTATTTCACCGAAAGACTTCTTGGTTGACAAAACGAACTCACGCGTACGAGGCAACTTGAATGACACCACGAAAGATTTTTACGCGAGCACTGCCACAAGTCCATCCGAGCTCCTAAAATTTTTAAATTTGACGGGCTTTATATTTCAAATATCGCTGTGAAGGTGCTGCAAAGTAAGCACGATTAACACTGAATTTATAATGTCTGCCAATGAGCGGCCAGACTCGTGTGGCACCACAGTTACCTTCTAATTAACCGTAGGCCTAAGTCTCTCGATGACTTTACGGGCTTATTTCACCCTTTACTTTATCCATCTGGGATGTAAGTTGGTCAACCTGGGCACACAGAGCGACGTTTTTGGCCAGAAGCTTACCAATGCCCCTATCGTACTCCAATGCCCTGCTGAATATGGAATTTAGACGCCTGTTGATAGCGTTAAAGTGACCTATACTATGTGACTTAATACTATTTAAAGACGTCATCAACTCAAAAAAACGGCGATTTTCATCAAAGTCCTCCAAGCCGTTTGGCATTACAGCTGCCTGATCGACCACATTAGTTAACAAATAATCTTTACTCTTGGCCGGCAAGTCGATGGCTCTGAGCCCGATGCACCAGACAACAAGGCGTTCAGGTTGACAGTGTCAGCAAGGCCACGATTTAAATCATGCTGCTTGGCTCGTGAGGTAGTCGCATGAGAAACCTCGTTGCCTCTCTTCTTGTCACAACGATACACACGAGCACAGCAGTCTTTCTCGAATCTTAACGATATATAGTTAGTGATTCAGCCCAGGTGGAATAAATTTTTGTATACCGTACAGTTTCACGCATCGTTTGCAATTTTCTTAGTGCACTTTTTACACTTGTACATCGTGACGTTGCTAACCCAACAACCCACGTGGAGCCCGATATACAAACGCGTGGTGATATCAAGCCAGATAAATGGGCTCGGTAATTAGTGTCAAAATTTACCGATAAAATAAAGTATTAAAGGCTAAGTAAACTGACACTTACAAGCAATACAAAATTAAACGTACAATTTGAACAGTAACAACACGCTTTTAATTAGATGTCAGCGTAGCTGTCGCAGAGTAATATGATGATAAAATTCAAAAGATAATGTGGCCAGAGTGAGGTTGAAGGTTCATCGTAAAAATTAGCTAGAATATGTATTGTTTAAGGCTGATAATACTTAAAATTGCAAACGATACAGGTTCATATGTACAAAATTAAAAAAAGAAAACATGCTTAAAACTAGATATCAGCGTACCCACCGCAAATAACTTGATTTTAAAATTTATAAGATAAAAATATAGATAAAAAAGAATTACATCTCGCACAGTTTCAACTTGTGTTTCTGTACATTTTAAATTTTCCTAAGCCATCCCAGTTCTTCATCCTTGTTAAAGTCAGAGCTGTTGATGTCGTTCTTTTTATCTTCTGGCTTTTCCTTTTTTTTCCTTCCAACACTGTCCATACTCATCCCACTGCCTTGGCTTTCTCTTTTGTTGATAAATAATAGACCTTGGTTTCCGTCTTTTCGTTGACGCACAGTTTCCATAAATTTATGTCGATGTAGTAGACACATAAAGCTGATCGTGCTCCGCCCAGAGTCTGTGGAGGATGCGCAGCCCATCCGGGCTTTAACTGATCCGGAAGCTGCCGTCAGATTCTTTCCTCTTGGGGCTTTTTTCCATTTTCATAATATAATGTGGTTTTTTGGAGTTCCTTCTCCACCCCTCCATGCTTTTAACGTTAAAAAGGGAGACTTTGTTAACTGCCACCTTGCAGGCATTTCATTTTTTTAGAGTTGTATCTTCGATCCTTTTTGTGCCAGTCTGGTAGTAGATATTGGGCTACTGACACTTTATTGGCCATTGATTTGACGGTGATGTTGTTCGATCGACGGCTCAAACAGAAGATGAGCGTCAAAGGGGAGTGTGTGCTATCCTGGTGGCTGAGACACAGCAATGGCTTGTCCAATGAGACAAACTCTTCGAGCTTGTGCACACCGTGCCAGTTAGGCTGGCACTCTCTGCCTTTATAAATTAGATAAGATTAGATTAGACTTTCTAAGGCCTCGTGATTATGCCATATCTGGCTCTTAAAAAATCGTATAATGAATATATGTAATAATAAATGTAAAAAATACATAGTAATTTAAATTATATGATAAGCAATAATAGTAAACATAGTTTCAAAACAAAAAATACAATATGGAAATCGTAAAAGTGGTATACAAATTTAAATATATTAAGTGTATACAGTATTGTAAGAATACTAACTTCAATAACATAGATAATAATAATAGTATTATTCTACGCGATGAGAAGCAAAGTAAAGTGACTATGTAAAACATAAGTACATACAAAATAAAATAAAATTCATAAAGATCTAATAGTGTTGTTGTTAAAAAATTGAAAATTGAAATAAGCAAATAAGCAAATATTGCCATTTTAGCAACTGTGTCACCTAGATGAAGCAAGAGCTGCCTTTTTACAATCAAGTATAGATTTCCAAAGCAAGTCTTTGTAAGCAGTAATACAAGATTGATCAAAGATTGGTAAGCACATGCGGTTTAATATGTAAATAGTCTAAACTTAAAACGATTGTTGATGAGATTCTGTTCTAAAGCTCGGGCAATACAATAAAGGCGGTAATACTCTGATTGATTTTCTGAGATCATCCCTGCACCAATATGTGAAAAACTTTGGGCTAAGTATTAGGGAAAACTATGTGCGACATGAGTATGCCACTGAACCAAGAAAATAATCACGTCTTCCGCCAACTGACATCTAATCCAAAGCCAAACAATACGTAGTGACTCAAGAGAATCTATAAATATTACCGAAAACAAATCATATACATGCATTTAATGCTTCATGCAGTTTGGCATTAGAAATTAGGTCGATTGAATAATAAGCAACATATATATATATCTAAAAAGTGGGAAGATTAAACTTTCATCTAGTTTTTTTTAAGCTTAAGAGATAGCGCATGCTTATAAAAATTTCAGAGAAACCAAAGCTCTAAAGATCTGTCCAGACACATGCCTTAAATGTCGATCCCAACTGAAGGTGGGAGTAAGCCACAATCCTAATGTTTTGACTTCAGTCACAAATTTAATATTTACATCGTGAAGGGTGATGTTAGGTAAAGTAGACATACTAATTCTTGAAATATTAGTAGTACCACGGAGTAATATTGCTAAGGTTTTAAAAAAGTTTATTTTAAGGTCATTTAGGTCTGACCATCCTGCTACGCTGTTAGAGTCAAATCTTACTTTGTTAAATGCATCAAAGATATTATCAGGAGAAAAGTGTAAGTATACTTGCAGATCATCAGCGTAGAACTTGCATTTGCAGTAACAAATGACTCTTGAAAGATTATGAATAAATATAAAGAACAAGAGCGGGCCAAGAGTACTGCCTTGTGACACACCAGATGTAGGGACTCTCCAATCAGGAATAGCACGCCCATGTATCGAAACAGCCTGCCTGCGATTCTGAAGATAACTGGAAAACCATCTAATGGATGACCCGTCACAGTTCAAGTGGCGTTACTTTTCAAGGAGCAAAGTATGGGAAACCGCGTCAAAGGCTTAAGTAAAATCAAACAACACTAAGATCATTAATTCTTTATTATCAATTCCAATACAAATGTCATCAAATATACGAAGCATGACTGTCTTGGTACTATACCCTTTTCAAAAACCTGACTGATGATTATCAAGTAGATTGCAAGCCTCAAGGTAGCTGATCAATTGATCGTGTACCAGTCGCTCACATACCTTAGACGGTACCAGAAGCTTGAAAATGGTCGAGAATTAGATGGAGATGTATGGAAACGCAATTCAGCTAATGGGGTAATGAAAGAATTTTCCTAGTCTGTCAGAAAATGAGCTTCTTTGAATAATTTATTAGTGATTGATGCTAAGGGTTCGATAAGAGAATTAGAAGCCACCCGTAGCATGTTAGTTGAAATGCCGTCACTACCACTAGAATTAGAATTAATGTTAGATAGAGCATTGCTAACATCTTTACAAAAAATTGCTGAAAGGAAAATACTGATTAAGTATTGTTTAAGGGTATATCTTGTATTCAAAACAGATCAATGTTAGTTATTGGAGGCATAGTAGACACAATGGACGTATAATTAGTCATAAGGTCATTGGGGGTAAATTATAAAAGTGGAAACTTGAAGCAAGCACCTATGAATCCCATTTAACGGATTGCAGTCCAGGTCTTCCTGGGAGAACAAACAAAATCGAGCCTATTCGTCAGGTACTTCTTTTTAACCGTATCAATGGCGTTTTGTGTAATGCGACGGAGTTCTCTAAAATTTTCAAAATCGACTTTGTTTTGAGTATGGAAAGCACGTTTATGTGCTGCATCCCTAGTTTTTATCTGCCGCTGCAATAATGAAATTATCCTACTTTTATAAGAAGATTTAGTAAAGATAGTTTTAAGAGAAGCAACTGCGTCAAAAGATGTCAGAATAGTACTATTGTAATCAAAAAATAATTGATTGGAATTTTTATTTAGAGAGGCAAAGTTCAATACATTAAATGTATTTGCAATTATATCATTCAGTTGCTAAGTATCAGTGTGGTTGAGCGGCCTAGTTAATAATGTGTTTTTAGATGGTAATAGTTTTGAAAAATTAAGTAAAAGCATTAAAAAGTCGTGTCCTGCAATGAATGGCGTAGATGATTTAGTATAAGAAGCTACATAAGTGAGAGAATGTACTATCAATAGATTAATCCAGGCATGTGAAAGTAGGTAACGGTAAATAGAATAATGGGTGGGTCCAGAGGGTACTAATTCGAGAAAAAATGATTCTAGATGATTACGTAGAAAAGTTGAAGCATTGTTGTTTATGAGCATATTGATGTTAAAATCCCCTGTAATAAGTTGTCGTTTATATTTGGGCAAGAGTCGTGCAACATTGTCAAAGAATGTACGCGTTAATGGCAAATTTGGGCGTCAATATACTACTGCTATTAATAAAGAATTGTTAAGCCAAGTAACTTCAGCAATGATAAAGTCGGGTATGTTATTTAACAATGGGTTGGAGTTACTAACAATATTTACCTTGAAACAACTCTGTATGTAGAGCACCACACTATCTTCTTCATTACCCAAGCGATCATTTCTGTAAATTGTATAATTATGTAGGTTCAGAACAGTATTACTGTTGTGATCTTAAAAAAAAAGTTTCCGGTAAAATTTCCATAGGTGCATCGAATCCACATGCCGCTGTAAGCCTATACACGGAGATGACGAAGTGATCTGGCGTCTACTTCTTGCCGGTTAAGCCAGCGATCTCCCCCCTGGTATCGGATTAAAGATATCAACTGCGCTGATCTTTTCTTCTTTATTTGCCTGGACAACTTTTCTTTCACTATTTTTGGCTTTTCTGTCTCCTTCCTTATTTTGTTCCTTTCCTTCTTGATCACCTTCATCCATTCCATATCTTAACTCCTTAATCCATTCCTTTATAGCACGCACATTGCATTAGAATTATTGCTCTATTTCTAAGTCACCACACGCATTGCTTTCTTAACACCTGCTCAAGAATCTCAACCTTCTACTCATTCGCTCAAAAGGCAGTGGTCAGCAATACACCAAGTACACTACGCGCATTGCTTTATGCCACTTCAGCTGAGAGACACAATAAGCCGTTGTCAATCTCAACCGCTCCTCTCAAAATTCTCAAATCTTCAACCATCCTGTACCCACGAAAGTCGAGTCCAACAGCTTTCAAACTTTACTTGCTTTCAAACGACAATTCCTACACTACACATCAATCTTACTCCCCCATTGTGTGTCTCAAACAGTAGCATTTTATGCTCAGAGAAAAAACTCGTCTCTAACGTAAGGGCATACTTAACCAGCTCTTTTAGCACCAGCTCCTGTCTTTAACTATTGACCATGACATTTCCAAGTCCAGCGACGAGGACTCAGTAAGGCCGTCACAAATAACTTTGATGCAGCAGATAGGAACAAAAAAAGTCTCGTCAATTCATTTATGCGTGCCACTTGTTAGTTGACAAGGCATGTGGATACTTAAGAGAGTTACAGTTACTTTTACCGTTTACCCACGCTTGCTCAATTTTTTTTACGTTGACATTCAGACCACTGGGCAGAAATCACATTTCGGAACCGTCACGTAAGCCTCGCAGCAAGGAAGATCCGCGGGAGGCCAAGGCATGATACCGAGCTCGGTCAGCCTCCGCGACAAATTTATGATGCACACATCATGAATGCAATGCACACGCGCAAGCTGCCGCAAAGTTAAACCTCACCCAGGCCCGGCACGTCAGCCACACCCACTTCCCGACCAAGTCCGACACGCCCCGCTCCTCAGAGCCAATCCTTATTCCAAAGTTACAGATCCAATTCGCCGAATTCCCTTACCTACATTACTTTATCGACTAGAGGCTTTTTATCTTGGAGACCTACTGCAGATATGGGTAGAAACTGGCGCAACAGCTCCACGTGGCCCTCTCCTGGATTTTCAAGGTCGAAGGGGACGATCCGGACACCGTCGCAACTGCGGTGCTCTTCACGTTCCAAACCCTATCTCCCTGATAGAGGTTTCCAGAGACATGGAACGCTAATGCAAAAAAGAAAACTTTTCCTAGATCTCCCGTCGGCGTCTCCAGGTCACTTTGGGTAACCCCGACGAACATTGTTGCGAGAGCCCAAATTTTAAGCGGTTTCGCTGCCGGGTTCCGGAATAGGAACGGGATTCCTTTCAATCGATGGGTGTGTACTTTCAATTATTGAAAACAATAAATTTAAAAACTGTCATTGACATAGGATTTCTTCTAAGGCTTAGGATCGACTGACTCGTGTGCAATGGCTGTTCACACGAAACCCTTCTCCACGTCAGTCCTCCAAGGCCTCGCTGGAGTATTTGCTACCACCACCAAGATCTGCACCTACGAGGGCTCCAGGCAGGCTCATGCCCAGACCTTTCTGCGCACACCGCCGCGACCCTCCTACTCGTCAAAGCTTCATGACGTTGAAAAATTTCTTTTACAACGCCCCACTTGCCGCTGACGGCCGAGTATAGGCGCAATCCTTTAGCGCCATCCATTTTCAGGGCTAGTTGCTTTGACAGGTGAGTTACACACTCTTTGGCGGATTCCAACTTCCATGGCCACCGTCCTGCTGTCTTAAGCAACCAATGCCTTTCATTGTATCCCATAAGCGTCAACTTTGGTGCCTTAGCTCGACGTTTGGTTCGTCCCATGGCGCCAGTTCCGCTAAACAAACTTGGCCCACTTGGCACTCTAATTTTTTTTTTTTTTTGTATATAAATCTTGTGGTTTCAATATTTAATTAGGCCAGAGATCTCACCCATTTAAAGTTTGAAAATAGGTTGAGGTTTTTTTGGCCCCAATGTCTCTTATCATTTGCTTTACCAGATAAAACTTCCAATAACAAGTGCCAGCTATTGTAAGGAAAACTTCGGAGGAAGCCAGCAATTAAATGGTTCGATTAATCGTCTGCCCTCATACCAAGTTTTGAAGATCGATTTGCACGTCAGAATTGCTACGGACCTCCATGAGGGTCTTCCATGACTATGTTCTGACCAGGTATAGTTCACCATTTTTCGAGTCCCAACGTGTACGTTCTTGGTGCGCCTTAGCTAGCAATAAGCACGAGACGCCCCAGGAGTGCGGATCTGCATACGTGACGCAAATCATCCTTTCTTAGGTTTGGAGCACGAAGCTCGCAAACTTTTACTTTTGTTACGCCTTTAGGCTTAAATTTTTTTGTATAAAATAATACAAGTCCCAATGACTTGCGTACATGTTAGACTCCTTGATCTGTGTTTCAAGACCGGTCCTGAAACTGTCCAAAGCAAAAGCGTTGCTGACCTGTAATTTTAATTGAAAAGCGCTAGGCTTTTTCAAGCCAGTTCGAGAATATTGGTGCTTAAAAGAGCCAAGCGCGCACAGCAATGGCAGGAGGTCTGTTAAATCCGAGTGAGACTCGATCGATCGCCAAGCCGAACATATTCGAAAGTATGACTTTAAACCAATCTTGATCACAACTTTCTTATACCGTCGGGCAGTCAGTTAGGTAAATGACACCGATAGTCTGCCGTATCCGTTTGGCACGATAGTTTACCGTACGGGCCGTTGATTGACACCCAACGGGTCGCGACGTACTACTAGGAGAGAAGTGCACGCCGGCATTGTCAGACATGATGCAGTGACAACGTGCCCCGAACACGCTAAATATCTAGAAGCACCACATGCTCAAGCATCTTGATCATACGCAAGCCAACAGCCACTAACGCTGAATTTTACCATTCGAACTTTTGGATGTCTCAGACTTAGACCTGAATGATTTCGCGTACTTCCAAATTCTTTTTTTAAAGTTCCTTCTAATTTTTCCTCACTTTTTTTTTACATTGGTCGTGTTCTTATATTCAGCCTTAGATGGAGGGTGCAACTCGTTGAGAGCTACACTCTTAAGCAACCCGACTTTAAAGAGAGGTTCTCTCACGGCATGCTTCAACCGAATGGTTCGACAGAATGGACCAAGAGTCTTCGGTCGCTATGAGCCTTGCATTCTCTGCAGATAAGTTGCCTTGTTTAAGATGGATTTAGACGCAAAGCAATGCCATGGGACAATCGAACCCTCCAAAACACCACATTTTCTAACGGCGGAACTGTGAAATTTAGTGTTAGGCTTTTTCCTGTTCGCTTGCCTCTAGTTGGGAAATTCTTGTTAGTTTCGTTTTCTCCACCCAATAATATGCTCAAGTTCAGCGGGTACCCTCGCCTGCTCTGAGGTTGGCTCGAATAATTTTCTTACACAATAATAATTTTTTCTGGGTAATGTGCTTCCGAAAAATGATGAAAAGCAAAAAAAATTATAAATAATTATGTATAACATTAAAGGAACAAATGAAAAATTACAAAAAAACAAAGCAAAACACAGAAAGACAGCACTGATCGCATGGCTCTTTTTTTTTTCTTACTTTTTCCCACTTCTGTGACACAATTTTTTCTGTTCTGTTTTTTATTTTGCGACGCGCAAGTATTTTTAACGATTTTACGGCTTGTTCAGTCCACTTTTGATCCAACAGTAATCAGATAAATACTTTTAAAAAAAAAGATCTGGGACTTATTCGAACGACTACAGAGGAAATTTAACGAAAAAATAAAAAGAATAACAAATAATTAAAACAGCATTATCGTTGTCACTCTCAATAGTCATTTTTGTCAAATTTATCTAAATTTCTCAGTTTTGTTGGTAATGCGCATCTTTAACGAGATATACAATATTGACGATTTGGCGAGTACACTTAAGTCATCGTTTGCAGAACTATTATAAAAATAACTGGGTTCAATCTTGCGTTTGACTCGATAAGCGTACATGCGTGACCCGTCAAACCTTGCTTCGTACGAAATACATTTTATCAATTGAAAAACGAGACTTTTTCTTTTGAATTAAAAAAAGTTTCCAACCTTCGTGACAACGTTTTCTATTTGCATTATCGTACCACCATCGGCAATCTATTACTGTATTGTTTTTTTATTCTTTCTTTTTTAATTTTCCTTTTTATTTCGAGCGACACATTTAATTTCATACCAACGACCAATTTTTTCGCTTTTACATGTGAAATTTCTCTAACAGGTCGTTAATAATAACGCATCGGGGTTCTTTATGACCAGCAATTTTTTTGTTTTTTTATTAAAGGACCTTCAGCCAGTTGTGGTCCAGAAAATATATTCAACGACCGCAATGTGCGTTCAAAGTGTAAATGTTTATGTGTCCTACAGTTCACAAGTTGACGCGCAATTAGCTGCGTTCTTCATCGATCCACGAGTCAAGTGTTCAGGGTCATCGATTTTCTTTTTTTTTCACTTTCAACTTTTATGTGTAACTTTTTTCTTCTTCTATTTATTTTCAGCCAAACTAGACTTCTTGCAATCGAACGACCAACACAAAACACAACATAGAGCCAGGTTCTTCCGATTATAATACGCTTAACAATTTGCCGTTTGGCCACCGCTACGTCCCGTAAATGAGATACAAGTAGCAGGCATTAGGGCGCACCTTAAAACACTACAAAACTTTTTGTTAACGATCGCTGTCTCCTATTTTTTCTTTTCTTGAGAACAAGGTGGAAGGAGCAACGGCATCACTCACACAGTTTATAATTTTTTACGACATTTAAACGCAAGGTCTCGGCTTTACGGACATAAAATCATTTTAAAATTTCAGATGGTAACGCGTATGCTTTTATTCTAGTCAGCTTAATTATATCTTTAAAACGAAGAGATTCTATGACCATTATGTATGAAAGTTGCTTCCAGTACTACAAGGCTTTTTACAAAATAACCGTCGGCTTGAATGAAACGCTTCCAGTCAAAATTTCATGTTTGTGATAAAACCCCTGACGAGAGCACTGAGGTCACCTTGGCAAGACACTGGTTAATGAAAAAAAAAGGATCTGGTGTGCTCGTGCAACCTTAATTTTTAGTCGGGTGCGCAGAGATAGGGAAAGCTAACCTAATTGTCAATTTGAACAATTAGAGAACAATGACGCTAGGCATTGGCGCACGCATCGAAACCTACGACCACTAATCTGTTGGCTTAATTTTTCATTCTCCTCTACAAAAGGGGATAAAAAAAAAGAAGCGTAGTGCGAGGCGTGTAAATCAGACGATGATAATTTTTCCTTTGGCACAGCTTTTGAACAAAATTTGATTCTTTTGTTTGCTTTTTTTTTTCTTAACTTGACTTAATCATTTCATATTCAGTAGCGACGGGCTGAGTGAACAAAGGGTGAAGGCGTTATTAACTTAAGCTTATGACTCGTGCTTACTGGAAATTCCTTGTTCACGGGGAATAATTTCAACCCCCAATCCCAAGCACGAAGGAGATTTAGCAGGTTACCCGAGCCTTTTGGCCAGGAAAAACAAGCTGATTACTTAATTGTAGCGTGCGTACGGCTCAGAAAGTCTAAGGGCATCACAAACTTGTTATTGCGTAATCTTAAGTGGCTAGACTTTATCTGTTCCTCTAAGAAGATTTTTTATGTACGTTGGTAGTAAAAATAAAAAATTACTGCCAGTCCCGCACAACACCAACGGATTGGATACCTCCAAACATTGCGCGAAGTCGTCGTTCGTTCGTAAGATGGCAAGCAAGACGTCTGAATTGATTGATGTCTTTACGATTTTAAAGAGCGTTGGTTTTCACTTCCATGTCCATGACATTGGCATTGCTTTCAAAACCCGCTCGACACCCCCTTCAAGCAGACTAAACGTTGAGTAGCAATAATCGCAAATGATGAATCCAAGTGAGGGTGGCACATTGCTTTTAAAGTTTACTCTTACTCGGCAGTTAAGGTATTGGCAGACTAAAAGTTACGGAGAGAATGAATGATTGATCTCTAAATTAAGTTTTTACTATCGCACGTGTTGCCCTAATCGCTACCACTTATTCTCTCGCTCACACACGCATCCCCCGCCCTAAAAAGGCTGTCAAAATTATTAAAAGTCCCTTTGAGCGCATTGCTGTCTTCTCCCTATACGAAATACTGCAAAAATTTTCAAAGACTCACGACGCGTACTACTTATATTGTGAGCATCCTTAATTATTTTATTCTATTTTTTTTTTTTTTTTTCTTTATCTTTCTCCTCTTTACATGCCGGCGGAATTTTTTATAAACATCGCAACAGATTATATTGCCTTAACAGATTGCAGCGTGGTAACGGCTCTACTGAGTACACAACACCCCGCCAGGTACCTAAGTCGTCTACAGACAATTCCAAGTCTTGACATCGAACTTGGTTTAAAACCCATAGTCGACTGTCAGACGTTAACCCTTGACTCGCTCGGTGAGATCCTGAGGCCAGCGGCAATTTTTTTAAATTTCGTACGGCAATTTGGGCCCGTACCATAATCTGGCCTACCGAAGAAAACCAGATCACCCAGTAAAAATAAGTGTCACATTGTTTTAAGCCTTCTGACTTACGAGACTTCTTAATATATCGTTGGCACCTTTGACTGATAGTAAATTGCAGATATGGACACGTGATTGTACCTAGACCTGCCGCTAGAATCAAAAGTTTTTGATATAGTCTTGCCTTGTCTTGCAAATTAAGACAAGACCAAAATTAAGATGCATAAATAGCACTTAAGACAATAATAATAAATTCCACTTAAGAAACTTATATTGTCAAGATGGATTACTTAAAATTTCGAGTATATCTTGATCTTGAGTCAGTATAACCAGCAATGTAAAAAAAAAAACTTATTAGAAAGCAAAAGCATGAACATAAGCGTTTTATAGAACCTAAAACAAAGCACTGCACACTTTGGCTTGATTTGACTAGACTTGATTAGTTTTTGGAAACTTTTTGTGTATGTATAAAAGTTAATTGTATATAAATATACTATAGCAGAAACAAGCATGAACACAAAAACGAGCTCATTAACTTACGTGCGTTGTACTTATTAGTTCTCTCGGGACTGCAGCAACACTCAAAACCGATTCGTTCTCTAGTATCTCACCCTTGCTCCCAACTTTTTGTCATTCCAAGTATTGTAACACTTAAATATTTATTATATTTGCCGATAGATCTCTATACTTTGTGTAACTGTTAATATAAACATGTAACGATGCAACCTAAATTTTATAAAAGTATGTACGTATGTATGGTTTTGTATCAGATACCAAAACAGCAGGAGGAAAAGGAGAGTACATCCAAGTATTTCGGATGGCTGTCAATAGTAAAGGTGACAGAATTGGCATCTGCATTAAATGCAAGAAAAAACTTTACGAAGTTTAAATCTTAAAGGCAAACAGCGATCCTACAGGAATGAGAAATCATTTGCGTTCAACCCACAAGGATATGTTTGCACAGATAGTTACGGAAGAAAAAAACGACAGAAATCTTTGGAAAAGTGCATGCTTCCAGTAGTTAGTACATTAGCTACCACATATTCATTTTTTTCGTAAAAATTTACAATCCAAAATTTAAATATCAATATTTACTTTAAAGTAAGAGCATCTTTTTTATTTTTACTGAAAACTGTGATATATCAATGTACACATGTGGCATTCCAGGTGAAATGGGATTAAAAAAATTTTTTTTCCTTAAACTCTGGTGATCGAAAGTACTCCATGAGAAAACGTTACTGTAACTTTTTTAGATTTACTGACTTAAGACTTGTCTTAAGACGGAAGTAGAAATAATATTAAAGTATGACTCCAATGGCAATGCTGTCCAACCAATCCTGTCGTACGCTGATAAAGGGGGAGGTATAATTGTCAGTAATAAGATTAATTATACCAATAAAGTAGAAAATTGTCTAATTGATACGAAAATGTATAAAAAAATAGATAAAGAGCCAGATAAAATTTTAAAACAATTAGAAAATGCTACTCATAATGTAACTAAGAAATTAAATAAAATTGACAATATTTTTAAAGAAGATAATTATTACATCAAAAAATTCGATACTGTATTAAATAAATGCGTTTTAGCATCCTGTTATGGGCTTACAAAACTGCATAAAATTGACTACCCAATTAGAATTATTATTTCTGCAATAGGCACTCCTACTTATACTTTGTCAAAAGTTTTAGCCAACTTTTTATATAAATATAGCCCCAAATCACAATACAGTATAAACAATAGTTTTCAAATTATAGAAAAACTTAAAGACCTAAGAATCCCATCAAATTACAAATTTCTTAGTTTAGATGTTACAGCCCTTTTTAATAATATACATATCCCCCTAATAGTTTCAGCCCTAACTAAGAGATGGCAACATTATGGCATACGTATAAATTTATCATGTACAGAATTTATAGATATTATAAAATTTATTTTACAAAATAATTATTTCATATTCAATAGATCATGTTTTAAACAAAAGTTTGGTTGTGCAATGGGTAATCCTCTGAGCCCCATACTGTCTGAATTGGTAATGAATGACTTGGAACAGTATTGTTTAAATAAATTACCCTTTAAACTACAATTTTACGTAAAATATGTAGACGATTTACTTTTATGGTCACTAGAGGATAATATAGATACAATACTACAAACGTTCAACAGTTTTAATCCATACATATAATTTACTCTGGAAAATCCAACACTCAGAATAACAAACTTTTTAGACATTACTATTTACTTTAATTCTGACAAAATCATAACTAACTAGTAAAGAAAACCAAGTCATTCAGGACAATATCTTAATTTTTAATCACACAACCCCTTACAATAAAAAATTGGAATTGTTTGTAATTTAGTAGATAAAAATATAAAACTGTCTAATAATAAGTTCCATAAAGAAAATTTTGAGATAATTAAAAAATTATTAAAAGCCAATAACTATCCATTAAAATTTATTGATACATACATTAAAAAAAGACTAAACATATTAAATAAAAAAGATAGTTATAAAAATCATAGTATAACCCCATATAATGACTATATTGTCTTACCGTTTTCAAAAGACTATGAATATGAGATAAAGAAGATTTCAAAAAAGTACAATATTAACGTCATTTTTAAAAACATTGATAAAATTAACATAAACAATCAATTTGGTGAAGACAAAATAGAACCGCGTTACAAACCAAATATAGTGTATAAAATTAATTGTATAGATTGTCATCGGTATTATATAGGTCAATCAAGTAGAACTCTGCAAACACGAGTTGGTGAACACATGAGAGATGTTAA
>NW_019380070.1:128272-140854 GCF_000648655.2 Copidosoma floridanum | reverse complement strand
CGCGTTACAAACCAAATATAGTGTATAAAATTAATTGTCTAGATTGTCATCGGTATTACATAGGTCAATCAAGTAGAACTCTGCAAACACGAGTTGGTGAACATATGAGAGATGTTAAGAAAAAAGACGACAGATCTGCATTATATTACCATGTGAAAGATTTAGGACACAATATACATTTAAAATATAGTAATGTACAGATTTTAGATGTCGAAAATGCAAAGAGTA
Source organism: Copidosoma floridanum (assembly GCF_000648655.2). The sequence goes on along the minus strand of NW_019380070.1, from coordinate 140,626 downwards.
GGCGTGAGGTATCAGAAATGATACACATAAGTAGAAATATCCATGACTTGAATAGACAATTTGATACACAAAATTTATTACCAATTTTTAAAGAATTCATCAAAAGTAATTTACACTAGTCGCAGACAACAGCATAATAACTAAATAAATTTTATTCAAAAATATCATTTCGTATAGGTCACGCCTTCTCTAATACATGCATTAACCATTTTAACTCTTGCACATGTATGTATTGGTATTGGTCCTGCCTCATAGATACCTGTCCTTGGTATAGAAATTAATTTTTGTTAGTATGTTCGAGTCGCTTACAGGCTACAGTCAATTAACTAAGATCTCGACAAATGTAAGCGATCACGTCAAGTCTGTATACTGTGATATAATTGTAAGTTTTAGTATTTTAAACTACGAGCGATTGTATAATTGTTTACCTTTTTATTAATTTTGTCATAATTTGTATGAAATTTATAGTGCTTGAAAAGGGCCTCATTTTAAAGTGGCCGAAACGTTGCTTTAATAAATAAATAAAGACCATTGGACAGCATTGACGTTGGAGTCATACTTTAATATTGCAATATCCTGCTGTCGTTAGATTCATAGTATTACAAATAAGTAGAAATAATGGAAGCTCTCGAGGGCGCTGAATGTTAAAAAACACGGTTTTTCCATAATATCTGATTTTATTAGATAAACAAATAAGTGTAAAAAGTGAGTTTTAACACAACTGCAGGATTTTCATAAAATTCCTGTATTAAATTTGTTGAGTTGAAAATGACAAATCCAATATCGTGGTCAATATTATAAAAATGCTGGAATTTTGCAAATTAAAAAATATTACAATATCCAACATATGATTTTAAGTATAAAATGTCTTTTACAAAATTCTGGAAATGGCGTTGATTTCAAGACAAAAATTAATAAACATTTGAAAATTTTTTTGCCAGATTAACTGGAATAAAATTCATGAAATCTTACAATTGTATAACTCTGAGATTTTTTTAAAGCTCCTACGATGGCCAATCATGGATCGAGTAACAGATAGAGCAAATCCTAAATGGTGGATCCAAAATGGTGGTCAATTAATAGCAGATTCTTCTATATACACATGTGCTGCTTCAGCAGAAGCAGTACGGCAGAGTGGGGATTTACACTAATATAGCAGCCAACTTTGTTTACTTCAAAGCCATTTTACGATTGTTCGATAATGGAGTAAATGCCATAAGGGTGCAGTCCCATGGTTTGCAATAGAGCTCCACAATAGACCGTTCGCTATAAAAAGAGCCAATCAGAGGCTCAAACTAATTGCACATCGATTTTTTCTGCATACGTGGTCATAATAAATTAAAGTTGTCCAAAATATAAGGTCAAGGATTTTATTTTGTTTGTTGTCTTCTATAAATTAATTTTTTCTTATCATGCAATGCTAGCGTAATAAGTTGTGCTTTGCACAAAGTTTCAAAAATGTTCTGTTTTGTTACTTTTATTTGCCATGGTAGTGACTGAGACGGACCTATACTAGTAGAAAAATAACACACGAAATTTGTAAGACTCCGCAAAAGTTGCGATTGGCTCTTTATGTTGCAGAAAGTCTATTGCGAAGCTTTGTTGCGTATCGTGGAACAGCGCCCTATAGCAACTAACTATACTGCGTTTACTAATGTTTAAAGCAATGGTAGTAAATGTATCATTACTATGTTAATCGTATGGGTTTTGGTAATTATACAAATAGCTTGAGACAACTGACTGTTTGACAAGTAGTGACTTTCAATACTGTGATTCTAAATTAATTAATCTCAATCGGAAAAAACTGCAAAAAAGACTTAATGTTAGCTCTAGAATGCTAAACATTCGGACAAAACGTTATTTTATTTCTTTGAAAAATGGAAAGATAAGAGTGAAGATGTATTCTGTTTATAAAGATTTTCAAATTTTGTAGTGTAAGTATGAGTTTTTTATTATTCTTGACATAAATAAATTAAGTAAAAAAATGACATAATTTTATTTAAATCCACACGAGAATAACTATTTAAAAAAAATTACGATCATAGTAGTTGATGAAAATTCACTTTTATAAGAACTATTTGATATTATAACTGTTGAGTATTTATTAATTTTTTTCTCAAAATAAACACCATTTTCAAAAATTTTGCAGGAGATATTTTCAACTCAAAATTATACGTAGTATATGGTAGTATTTTTTTTTTTTTGCATAATTCTGACATTTTTTAAATATTGGCCACCATATAGGATCCGGCATTTTGAAGTTGACAGATTTGAAACAGGGATCGTGTGCAAATCGTGTAGTTTAGTAAAAACTTATCATTTGCACATACTTTTTATCTTATAGAATAAGATATAATGGCAAAACTGTGTTTTTAACATTTAGCACCCTCTAGCACTAACAATGTTTATACAAATTGATCCAAAGGTGAGACAAAGCAGACGTATATTATACTTTATCCTGTGGCTTATTTTCATAAATTCACTTATAGTTTCTGTTAAACCTTTCCGAGGTTTTTGTAATTATTGCAGGCATTCAGGCTCCTGCTGGCTCTAGTTTTCTGAGAGCATAAAATTGGTCACTCTTCTACTGAGGCAAGGAATCTGTCTTTTGCCTGCTGTCATTCCCTGAATTTAACATGGTTTAGACTAGTGTTTGGAGATTGATTCTGGCTCACGATAAATTGGATGGGAAAGCTTCGCCATGTTGAATTCTTTAATTTTGAGCTTACTAGTGACCATGAGTCAGCTGTACATCTTGTACACCAGCATCTTACAGTGATTGTGTTTTGCTCTTTTCATTACTCGATGAACAGTTTTAAAGGCTAGTATAATGTTTTATTAAGTATTTTTGAGTAAATCTGATTACGTAGGTTTGGCTTGACATCATCATTTTTTTCAAACAAAAAAAAAAAATAGAATTGTTACCGCTTATCATTCTTACATATGTAATTTACTCATAAAATTTCCTTGTAAGACTCAAATCAAATATCTATTATTATTTTCTTCTACATCGTGATCCTCCGATTCTAGAATTTTCAGTCGTCTGGTCTTTCTTTTAGGTTTTTTTACTTTTTTACTCGGTACAAGGCCAACTCATACATACAACATATACATACATTGCCTACATTTAATTGGCTACAATCTGTCTTCGTAGAGCTTCCAATGTACTTTACTTACAATATATTCATACATATGTAGCATGCAAAGAAAATCTTGTTACTCTTGTAAAGTGTCCAGATTTTCCACAGGTGTGAATAGACGCGTTCGTTACTTAGCCTGTGCTAAGCCATATTATATTAAGTGTACACATTACAGTTGGTACTTGCGCAATTTTGTGTATACTAAACCTATCTTTGTCTGCTGCGCTATCGTGCCATTTAATTGTAATACCCAGCCTTTATATATGAGTATAAACACGGATTCTAATTACACTCCTTGGAAGGCTAAAGGATTTTGGGACTTCTCTTTTTCTCCAGAGCTACAGAATGCTACGAAAAATATTAGACTCTCAAATTCTAATTTGAACACCTCAGACTCGGATATCGGTAAAAAAACGGAAACAGATAACTTAAATCCTATAACAGCTGCAAATATCATGGCTTGCTTGGATAGGCTCGATACTAATTTTACTCAGCGCTTTGACGCGATTGATACCTCTATTAACGAAACACAAATTAGTTTAAAATTGGAAACTCTATCGCATGAGAAACTTCGCGTGCAGTTGTAGTGAAGATGAGCTTAACGGCAATGCGGAATAAGGTTGTGGAACATTCGTGGAATCTTGCAAATAAGAAAGTGATTAAGATAGTAGCATCCAGCGATGATAGGGCTACTTATATTAATCGGCTTCTTCCACCTCAAGTCTATCAGCTATAGAGAAAGGCAATTAAGATGCATAAGCATACTAGATTTGTATTTCCAGCAATTTCAAATAAGACAGTATGCATGCGCAAGATTATTTACTCTGATTTGATCCTCATATACAGTGAAGCTGACCTAAAACTCTTAGTAAGAGGAATACAATCACAGAATGATGCCAGTCCGATTCGTCGAGCCCAGAAGGCATTGCTTCCTCCAATAATATCAGTAAGCGTTCTTTAAAAATTGGACACTTTAATGGTAATCACTTAACAATTCACTGTAATGAGATTAATTTACAGTGTAACTTAAGCCATTACGATATACTTGCAATATCCGAGACCTTTCTAACACTACTTACTGATAATCTCATTATTAACAGTAATAATTGTAATATCCTTCGTAATGATAGAACTCGCTAGGAGAGGGGTGAGTGTATCTATATCAACTCCGATTATTCTACAAAAATTCTTGATGCATCAAATTCACTGTATGATAATAATCCTAAATAAATAACTATTGACATTTCAATTGGTACACATCGACTACTCTTTGCCGTTGTTGATACATGCCCAACTGGTATTTTCCCACTGCTATTTTCTTCCACTCTGTGAATATTTCTCCCTACGTATAATAATATAGTAATTACAGGTGACTTTAATATAAATATGATGTCTGATTCTGATTATGTGAACTCTCTTATCAACTTTTAAGCTTCTCATGCACTGCATCTCGTACCCTCCGACGCAACACATCATACTTTTTAAACAGATTTTGACACAAATACATGGCTCGATTTATTTATTGTAAATAATTCCGAAGCCATTATCGATTAATCCTAATCATGTTACCATTTTATCGCAGGACATAATGATATAAAACTTTCATTTAATCTCTTCAAGCCGCCATCTCATACCTAACGTTTCCTATCTTGTAGAATCAAAAATATTAACCTTTCAGATTTACATAATAATCTCGTATAAACTTTTTCAGATCTACAAATATTCAATGCGGGAGTAGTCAATGTGACAGATAGCTCTAACTTGAGTCTCAATAATCTTACCAGTAATTTCTACAAAGCACTTCTGTCAGTATTTGACTCTCTTGCACCTTTAAGATTAATCACAATCAAATCTGCAAAAAAAAAACCCTGGGTATCATTAAACATCCGCCAACTTATAAGAAAGCATGACAGCGTCTACAAGAGGGCCATTCTTTACAAATTAGCTACTATGCTAAATGAATTTTGTCAATTACGCAGGAAAATTGTAAATCAATTAGATTCTGAAAAAAATCGTTATGTCACCAAGAGACTAAATTATGCACCAGACATAAAAGCCAAATGGATGAAGATGCGTAGGCTCGGTTTGACAGGCAGCCCGCTACCGTTGCCATTTAAAAGATTTTCACCAAATGAATTTAACAGATTTTATTCTGATGTTACCAACCAGAGCCCTGCACTCTGCCGCATTGATCTCGTTCCTGCTACGGCCATCCCTTTGAAAATTAATAAGCCAATTTTGACTCTGTCAGTTGTCTCGCTAACTCAGGTCCGACATGCGATTCTGCAATGTAGATCACTGTCTGGTGGTGTTAATGGTCTCTGTGCCAGCATGCTTAAGTTATCTATGGATCATATCCTTGTGCCAATGACTTTTCTTATTAACAAATCATTTAGTATTGCACACATTCCAAGACCGTGAAAGCTTGAACTTATCATACAATCATCAATGCTTAGATCACCTATCCCCTTCAGATACGCTCCCCATTTCCAAGACACTGGAACCCTCTAAGGTTGTTGACCGTATTATGCATGAACAGCTTTCTTCATATCTGATAAATAAACAGCTGCTTGACGCTCTCCCATCGGGTTTTCGAGCAAAGTATAGTACCCAAACAACAGTCTTGCAAGTGTTGGAAGACGTTCGTCTGGCAATTTATAACCAGAAAATAATGATCTTGGTTCTGTTTGACTTCAAAAAGGCTTTCTATACGATTCTGTATGCCCGTCTACTAGAGAAGCTACGTAAGATGAATTGCAATGATAAGACTCTACAATGGTTTTTTTCTTATTTAACTGAGTGTAGCCATGCCGTGAACGCGAAAAATTCGACTCGGTCTAATTGGCTCAGCTTATTAACAGGGGTTCCACAGGCCACAGTATTGGGTCCTTTACTATTTCTGTTATATATCAATGACTTAGGGACTTACTTGAAACAATGTAAATATGTTCTGTACGTGGACGATCTTCAGATATATCTTAATATTATATACATGTCAATAATATTAAGGATCTTTTTAACGGGGTGGATGGCATAAATTCTAACTCTACAGGCACTGTCAATTGGGGGCGAGAAAATGGATGAGTGCTTAACTTGCTGAAAATGATACCATTGATCCTTGGAAGTGTAGGGTTTATTAATCGTTTTGACCTTGGTACTACCATACCACCTGTAATCATCGACGGGGTTAGACTAAAGTATTATACTGAGGTGAAGGACCTTGGCCTTTGGCTAATGCCTACGTCACATTGGGGCAAACATGCGATTAATGATGCCAATAGAGTATATTGGGCACTGTATAGCCTCAAGCACCTTAAACATGCTTTGTCCTTGCTAATTAGAAAACAATTAGTTAAAAGCCTGATTTTTCTGCCATTTAATTACATGTCCGTAGCTTATCATGATATCGATGCGACCTCCAATCACCATTTCCACACAGCGTTGAATACGTGTGTACGTTTTGTTTATGGTAATATTGCGTGGCAGGCTAGAGTCACCCCTTCTAGAATTGTACTGGGTTGATTATCATTGCGTGGACGTCGTGACTACTTCCTAGAAACTTTGTCATTCTAAATACTCGCTATTGGCCAACCATCTTATGTCACCGCTAATTATGTTATCGCAGCAGAGCACACAGAGTTGAGAAGGTCTTTTTGATTTCCACCTCAGTATATCTTGTATCCATCGTTCTGAACGAAGGCTTACAGACAGTATTTTACGGTGCAATCTACGTTCTTATTTAACCATATTAATTAGACAATGTTCAATTAATTGAACATTAGGAAATCTAAGGGTTTTTCATTCACTACTCTTCTTAAAACAGATAAACATAATTGGTTATCAGAATGTTGATTATCTCCAAAATTATAAAACACTATCCATCATTCATAATTACATAGCCATAAGTTTCCATATTATAACACAGATTGCCTCATCGCTACCACAGACTGCATATCTAACTCTCTCTCTCTCTACATTTTTTTTACCACTCACCACTTCAATCATTCGTCATTTATCTTACTTTAAGACAATTTTTACTTGTATTCATATCGATATTATATAACGTAAAGTCATAAAAATAAGCTAAAGCCTTATACATTTAAAACTTTATATTAAATATTTTGCGATTATTATAATGTTAATTAAAATTTTATTATCTCTGTGTCAAACTGTAGGTAATGCTTTTTGTAGCAATCTAACTATCGTGAAATATCGGTGTATCCACATTAACTTTTGTTTCCCTTGCTTCAAAACTCTCCATGCCGACTTTAGAACACTAAACGCAGGGGCCAGTGTGCATCTGAAAAGAGGTGGATCACCTACAAGATTGCTCGTAGCTAAGGTACTACGACCATGAATGACTCACATACATGCACGCTGGTCCATGCTGACCAGAAAAGAAATCAAATAAAATACTTTTCAAAGCATAAAATAATAAAATAACTTAAACAACTAACAGATGCAAAAGGTTAGCTGGGAACAGTTAAACCGGTAGATGAGAGCTAAGACAATTAGACTAAGATAAAGTTAATGTATAGCTGATAAGCAACCACAACATAAATAATAATATTAACTACTGTAAACGTAACAAAGTGACATTATTAGTTTTTGCTCGTTTTTGATACATAAGTTGCCAAGCTACCCTCTTGCACCATAGAATTTTCATACTATTCGCAAAAACCTAACTTTTGTAATCCGGACAAATTTTGCTACTTTTCAATAAGTAAAAAAAAGCGGAAAAGTTGAGCCAACAGTCAACAATAGCTCCTTCCCCTTTTCCTGACCCAGATGTGTCGAGAGAGAGAGAGAGAGAGAGAGAGAGAGAGGTTGTATGACCGATGCAATATAAGAAATGGAATTTTCAAATCTCCAGGGCACTACGTGCCAACATCCTCTCCAAACAGTTCGCAAAATGGGAAACAACAACTGATCCTACTATTTACATTTCAAAATACATTCGCAGCTAACAATAAATTACAATGTCTAACAAGCTTAGTTAAGTTAACAAACAATGGGTCACGACAAACACCTGATTAGTGTTTGGACCACAACTACAGCTGCTTCAGAGTTGAATGGTTGGATCGCTGTTAACAATTACTCTTTCCGACTATCAGCTTGTTTAATTAATATATCTGGCAACTCTAGCAACTATTATAGTTATTATCGTGTAAAAATTATTATTACTAACCCTATTATTAATACAGCAACGCAGTGAACGATTATTCAGTCAACACCTACATGAAATATCGGGCGATTTTCACCACTCTTGTTGCAATAAATTTGATTGAATAAACGAACAATGCTTAGTCTAAGTAAATTTTAGCAATATGTCATCCTAAGGTTAATATTAAATAACATGGAAAATCTGTAAAATCTTGATGTTAAAGAGAAAGGAAGAGAGCCAGTGAGTGAATCGTCTTCCCTCTCTTGACGCATATAGGAAAGCTAGCCACAGGTGGAAAGTGCTAATTTTGAGTGACTAAACTAGAGCAACTCTAGCCAATTAGATCTTCAGCTATTGTTTATTCCCCCAAAATTTTCGGCGGCAAGCTTTCCTGCGTCGTTTTCCAGCCAGCGCATGGTCCAGGTCCACTACTCTTTATAAAAAAGCCCAGAGGCCCTGAAAAAAAACTCGACTCGTCTCGGCTCGATGATAGCCCTTCAAAGTAGACTGAGTAGTAAGAGTCCGCCTCTGCTACAACCCAGTCTACTGCGAAGCGAGGCACAGTTACAGTTTTATTTCACCCTGAAATGGTTGAATAGGTAGCTAGAGTCCACCTCAGCTATCTCACGGTCCTCCACGAGTGCGGTTTCAAATCTTCGATCTTGGACACCTCACGCTGGTTCATTCTGCTGTACGTTTATACCGAAAATAAAAGTAAGTCAAATTTGAATACTAAAATGACAAGTTCCTTTCTTTTTTTTCCTCTTGGTTTCAAACACAGACCTGTTTTTGTTAGAGTTCGAAAGTCGGTATCGGTAAATACTACGTTACGAAATTAAATAGAAAAATTATTCCTCATGTAAGGTCTAGGGCCATTACATTTACTCTGGATGGTACTGGTGGATCCTAGACCGGTCGTGAACTTAAACTATTTTACCTTCTTGCGTAGCCGCTAGAGTGTAACTACTTTTGCTTGTTACGGTACTGGTGACCTCTAGATTGCGAGCGGGATACGGTTCAACACATCATACCAGGTATCCTTGATAAATCCGAGGCGTGCCGTGAACAAGTGCATCGCATTATTCCTTGACAACCACGTCAATTTAATTAAGGCGGTTGTCCTCGCCCCCTTTAAAATAGTCAGACAAGAAAAACAACTACCTTTTGGCCCCGCGTCCCACCTACGTGCCCAGTGCGAGTCCCGAGTTTTTAAGCAAAAGCTTAGACTCAAATGTTACGTTGCGCTGACGTAACGTTGTAATTATCTTATTTTTGTCATAATTATTATAGATCATATTGTAACTTAACTTTGAAGCCACACGTAGTCGCACCACTTGGCTTAATAAATGCTACTTTATACTTTATACTTTATACTTTCATCGTAAGACGAAAATTCTTGAAAAGTTCACACTCTCTGCTTACTTTAACAAAAAAAATTTCTTTAAAACACCGTCATACTTTCTAAAAAATTGATTTCAAAAATTTGAACCTTAAAAACAGAAGGATCCCAACCTCAAAACTTACAAAAGTGTTTTTATCGTATTCTACGGAAAAAATGCTAACAATAAATTTTTTTTTGTTTTTTTTTTATTCAGATCCATTCATCTCCAACATAAAAAATCTTTTCTTCTAATGGAAAACTTAAAATTTAAGACAGTTACTGACAGCAGATGTAATTATAAAAGAATTTGAAAAATTACAGTGACATTTTTTTATGAAGAACTTCAAATCGCCAAAGTTTAAAAAAAAAAAATTTGTTTCGTCCCGTTTTACGAGAAGTGCCCTATTATATATAGTAGGTGTGATACCTAGAAAATTAGTAAGCATAAACGTGGTCACTTATCAGGCGCAAATCATATAGATATAGAACGTATGCTTAGTGCCTCTCTTTCTTTCTTCCTACTTATGGTTCGTGCACGCGCTCGGTGCTCGCTGGAGAAAAACGAAGGTGGCACAGGAAGAGTAAAAACTCATGTATATATGTATATACACTTTGCACGTGGAAAGCCGTGGCCAGTCACTCGTGTATAGGTACAATTGTGTGTGAATATAAAGGTGTGCGTGCTCGCATGAGGAAAAAGGCCAAATTTTTTAAATCGTTTTAAACCGTGAAAAATACTACAATGTGTAACCGTGCGTGCCTGCGAAGATACCACAAGTATATTATACATAAATTGAATATACGTGCGTTGTCTATAAGCGCACTAATTTATCAAGGGCCACGACGCTTTTCTCCGCTGCCTCCCTAGTAGCAGTGTACAGGATGCGTATATAGTAAGCATTTCTTTGTACAGCTGTATATGATGTATTAATTTTTCCTCGCACTCTTTTTCGATGAGAGTAATGCATTAACCTGGACAGACTGCATAGACATGCGTTAAACGGGAAATAGGGCGACACATTTATTCCATCAAATATTTGGGTCCACTATCAGACCATACGGCACTATATTGGGATCATGAAATTTTTAGTGACTACTAACAATATATAAGTAGAAAATCATATTTCGAAAAGTTAGCTTCGTCCACGTGGGAAAGATTCGGTTTTCAATTTGTTAAATTCTAAACGCTTATTATTCGTTGAAAGCAGTGAAAGAGTTGACGGCTAAGTTGATTTTTTCACAGTAACTTAACATAAACTATCAAAAACTTTTGGTCCTTAACATTTGTTGCTCCTACTTTTTCTGGTAGAATTATCATCATCTTAGTTTTCAAGAAATAAGTTTCAAGTCCGTTATTGAAAAAAATTGTTTTATAAAAATAACTAGATTACTAATGAAGTTTGATTGAATTATTGTAACAAATATGTTTATAAATTAATAAAAATATAAATGTGTGTATAAAAATATGAGGAAAGACGTTTATTTTAAAAAGTTTTAAAAAATACCATGATTTAAAATTCTTTACAGGTTGAGGAGGAAACAATTAAAGATAGAGCCACAAATTGCTGGCTAGTTTACAAAATCTTTCCTTTCAGCTTTTTTTGCACCACTGCAACGTAAAACTTTTTTGCGTTTTTCGATGATAACATAAAGATCTGCAAAAAAACATCTCTCAACGATAAAGCCTGGACAGAGTTCAAGCATATGCAAAATCATCTTCAGTTGGTATTACAACAAAATAGATCAAGATTATCTTTGATATTTGACGGATGATCATCTGAAAACTTCAAATCATACTATGATGTTACTGTGCATTTTATTAATAATGATTGAAGTTTGCAGTCTGTTGCCCTAGATCTATTACAATTTCCGGGAAAACGCAAAGGATAAGGTATGGCTAAAGTATTCTTTAGTATGTTGGTAGATTTTAATATTCAAGATAAGGTTCGAGGTGTCACTGTAGATAATACGTCATCAAGTGAAACGTTCAAGAAGGAACTTTATATTTTGTTTGTTAAAGCAAATATTTCATTTGATTACGAAAATCAATATTTTCGATGTTTGGCACATGTCATAAATTTAAAGGTCCATGATATGCTAAAAATACTTAAATAAATCAACGACAAGCCAAATGATACTGAAAACTTAGTAATTATTCTGAGAAAGTTAAATGATTATGAGAATGATGACGATTTAAGTGACGATGAGGAAAACATAAAATTAAAAAAAAAGTTCTAAAAATATTATTTCTACATCAAGAAGTTTCATCAAAAAAATTCGTTGGAATAAGGCCTTTAACACGCAATTGAAAAGTTTATGCAGAGCTTCAAATACAAAATACGTTAAATTGACTTTAGACATTGTAACTAGGTTGGATAGCGCAAGTGATCTCATCGAAACCGCGCTACACCTAAAATAAGCTATAAATGTGCTTTGCATGAATGTTGTAAGACTTCAGATTCATCACTTAAGTGATTCTGATTGGGATTTTTTACAAGAATTAGTATCTTATTTAAAGTACTTTAAGCAGGCAACTGCGATAATTTTTACTGAAAATAAGCCGTCCATGCCACCCCAAAAAAAAGATATCACTTAGATCAATACGGATTCTGATTAAAACGACACATCCACGTAAAATTATATCTACATATATCGTGTAAAGATATATA
>NW_019380070.1:102086-121467 GCF_000648655.2 Copidosoma floridanum | reverse complement strand
TATATATTTGTCTACTTCTTCTTATATTATATTATTCACTTTGAATATTTCTCTGGCTACACGGGCGACGAAGAGGCTATTACAGTCTCCAAGTTTTCCCCGTACACCAGTGAATTTTCCCTTGTGTTCCTTGGGTAAAGAGCGGATCTTCGGGGCAGTATGAACCAGAGCTATCCTCTAGGTAAATAAGTTGATGTACCTCCTCATCTTCAGGGTAATTCTAACTGGAGAGACCCTGGGGCATCAGTGACTTACCACATCCAACAAGAGCAAAAGAGAGTCAATAAATTCTTATTAAGTGATACCGTAATACCGCAGAGCATTGTATACCACGAGTCAGGGGCATCATGAACCTGATTTAGTCCCTACACACTCCCTCTGAGGTATCTCGTAATATGAATTGGTGGCAATACGAATCCAACTTCGTACCTATGGGTCCTCATTGCTTCCTTTCACTTTAAAGGTGAATCCATAAAAACTGACACATATGAATATATAACGTCACGTGCAAGAACTGGAAAGTAATATTTATTTAATTTATATTAAAAACATCTCTTACAATCATGACCCTTACAATTACATATATGTTTTTCTACGGAATTTTTGGAAATTAAATACAAGCAACTTACACTTGGAAGCAGTAACTGCTCTCAGTGCTTTTCTTTTGTCTTGCTCCTCGGGTTCTCTCGATGCTCTGGCTGAGGGATTCTCCCGGGTATTGCTCTCTACTTTTAATAGGTTGACTCCTCTCAAGGAGATGCACCTTAAGTCTATTGACAAGCCTTGGGTGTCCACTGACACAAGACCAAAGATGAGGCTCAGGGATGCTGCGTACAGTTGTGCAAGGCGCTCGTCTCGTCCTGCTGATTTGAAGAAGTATAGGCAACTTGATCATGAGGTTTGGAATTTATTGGATACTTCTAAGAATAAACATTTGGCTGATATGCTTGACACTGCAGAAACTCCGAGTGTGGTCTGGGCCTCTATGCGTATGATGGGACTCACTGGATCCTCTCTCCCGTCTCCCTTGAATACTTTCTAGCCCAATGAACTTACAATGCATTACACTGATGCCTCAAGTGCCACTGTGCCGTTATCTGACGTTTATCTGTGTGATGTTATCTCCATGCCAGTTGATTCTCTCAGGCCAATTTTTGGCTTTCGTCCTGTTACATTGCGTGAGGTGGGGCGAGCTCTTTGCAGTGCAAGCTCCGGATCCTGTGGGGTGAATGGCTTATCTGGCCGAATGTTGAAAATGGCTGGTAAGGCGGTTGTTTCTCCGATTATTTTAGTGATCAATAAGTCATTTGATGTTTCCTCTTTTTCAACAAGCTGGAAAAAGCCCTCATTACTCCGTTGGCCAAGACTAGACTCCTGTCATCTGCGGCAGATATTAGGCCTATTTCCAAGTTGCCTGGGGTCTTAAGGATCATCGAGCGCTTGGCGCACAAGCAAATTAGCAGTTAGTTTTCTTAAAGACAATTCATTTCTTGATCAAATACAGTCTGGTTTTCACCGAGGATACAGTACTCAGCCTGTGGTCCTCGGTGTCCTTGATTATGTTTGAGAGGCTGTTAACTCTGGAAGGCTTACGATTCTGGTTTTCTTGGATTTTTTGAAGGTGTTTGACACGATTTCACATGCACTCTTACGGAGAAAGCTACGAAAGTTAAATTTTGATGAGGGTAGTGTTACTTGGATGTTTAATTATCTTCGTGGGCACTCGCAAGCCGTTTCCCGGGACGGGTGGGCAGTTCCTGATTGGCTCCACTCCTCAGCTGGGGTACTGCAGGAAAACGGGCTTGGACCACTTCTTTTTTTAATATTCGTCAATAGTGTTCATTTCGTTTTGCAGCACTGCTCTCATGTCGCCTATGCAAATGATTTTCAGTTGTATCATACTTCCCATTTCGATGACTTGTACGGAGCATTGCTGAGGGTCACTCGTGACGTGGAGGCCATTTTCCGTTGGGCATATAATAATTTTCTATGCCTCCATCTTGTTAAAACTAAAGTTATGATTTTGGGCTGTCATAGCTTTATTTCTTACTTGGATTTGTCACACTTACCTCATATCACAGTAAATAATATGCCTCTTGATTATGTCATTGAGTTTAGAGATCTTGGCCTGTAGTTGACACCGACACTTAGTTGGGAGAGACATGCACATCATATATCAGGCCAAGTTATCAGGGCCTTGTATTCCTTACAATATTGACGTCATACTCTTTCCTTTTCCTTTAGAAAGCATCTTACTGAGTCACTTATTTTCCCGCATTTTGATTACATGGCAGCAGTCTACCACTTGAATAATGGTGCCTCAAATATTAAGCTCCACCGAGCCATTAACACCTGTGTGCATTTTGTATATGGCACCATAGGCCGTCGTGATAGGGTGACTCCTTATTGACTGGCTTTGGGTTGGTTGTTGGTCATTGGGCGTCGTAAATTTCTTCTATGCTCACTTGCTCACTCGATCTACCGTCTTGGCTGCCCTCAGCACCTTTTCTCTCGGTTTCTCTCACTTTGCGACCATGACATGGCCATTCGTCATTCAGCTCAGCTACCTACACGTTTGTTTTATCCCCTTGTGTCCTCACTAAGGCCTACCAACGCTTTTTTTTGATACAGGCCATTAATTTCTCAAACGCCTGAAACTTCGCGCAACTCTTGTTTCCATGAGAGCAGATGAGCAAAAATCTGTCAGTGATTACAAGCAGGAGCGAAAGGCAAATAAGCGTTAAAAAGCGCAAGGAGCAACTGACTGACTCTTGCATGGACCCCAACGAGAGTAGCAGAGCCCTCTGCAATATTAGATTGACAATGATCCCTCTAAGGAGGAATAAGGACCACGATCCAATAGCGATCGGAGTTGGGCGTGTCCCAGCTCAAGACCTGAAGTGCAGAAGCGCCAGGCAAAGGTATGTGTCACCTCAAGTACACCACGGCCAGTCGAGTTACTTCGTTAGGATCGTAAACTGAAACCGGATGTAACGGAAAGCCTTTCTCCACTGAGATTGAATGACCTGAAAACGAGTCCAAAGTAAGGGATCGAACACGGGGTAAAACTTGACAAGCAGACTGAGTGCCAAAATTTTGAAAGCCCAATAAATTGACGTATAACGTGTCCGTTTATCAAAAATGTCAAAGACCGACTTGACGCGAGGTGGTTGAATCAAATAGCGCAAGCACTCAGGCACTCACGGGCCATGGAAACTTCAAAGCAAACCCGTACTGGTTAAACTAAACGGACAGTGTTGTCTGCGTTTTGTGGGGAAAGTGTACCTCTGACCACAAACTTACGAGCTGCTCCGGAACGCATGTAAGTTGAAAGCAATTTATGCGAAAGGTAAGACTCGTTAAGTGGCCAGGGTATAACATATACCTCATGTCAAGTCAAGAGATCTTTGCCACTTTCTCGGAGCATTGCAGATCCATTGTGGTAGATGCAAGCTCTGGAATTGTTGAGAGAACTTGAAAATATTTTCCTTTTATTTTTGAAAGATGAGTGTAAGAGTTCAAGTAAAAATTGGCCTTAGGAATTTGCGCCCCTACTTATTCATAGCAAACGACGCAGCTCCGGGCGGGAGCCAACGGCCACGCCACCTCGAGGTGTACTCGTGGATGCAATCATCGTCAAAGCTGTCTGCCAACGGTTGGATCTGGAATGACTAATCAAGAGTCGGGGCAGCTGATGATTGTAACGAAAGTGTCTGGCCCGGAATCCGGCTGTATCGATCATAGAGACTCGATAAGATTTACCTTCGGATCTCCTTGGAAATGCAGCTGGTACGAACCAACGGGCGTCTAGATTTTTCCGAAGTCAGACCCAAGGCGGGTCTTGCGTGATTGTGGATGGGTAGTCTTTCAGATTTTCTGAGTACCTTTCAAGAGACTGCAAACCCCAATCGGTGGTGATCAGTTGGAAAAAGGGAGCAGTGCCAGCCGGATTTGGAGAACATCGCTGTGCACTTCTTTGTGCATTGTTAATCCTTCTTTCTGAACTTGTGTGAGTCCACTGATCTAAGTGAGTATTGTCCGTTGAGGTTTAAAAAGACTCTCTTCAGGAGTCTGTTAGATGATGAACCAGCTAATTGGAGGTGTGACAATCCTGCTCAGCTTCCCAATCCATTTTTATGACATTGTGACTCTTGCTATTCTTAATTTTAATTTTAATTTGTAACTTTATAACTTTGTACCAAACTTATTATTAGTTTGCGTTATATATTGTATTACATTTTATTGCGTTTTTATCATATTTTACTTGAGATTTAATACCGATTTATCTATTTATTTCATTATTTTATGTACAAGCACTTCAATTGGAGCTTAGTTTTTGCTGTTGATTAAGTGCGTTGTTTTTATTAAATCTGTCCAAATTGCGTGTCCAAATCACGTTAAATATTATTATTACATGATTTTTATTTCAAAACATTTAACTACCGTCTGCGTCATATTCATTTATTTATTTATTTTTTAATGCTACTTTATTTATTTTTCATATTATCATAATTCTATTACTTACTTATTATATTTCTGTCGACTACGTTAAGCTAGGGTATATTGATCATCTTTCTACTCGTTATATTTTTGTGTTTTTATATTACTTGAGTCAATGAATTCGTCAAATGCTACATTGTTATTTTAATTTTGATTACTATCGTTTTATTTGTATTTGTCATTGTGAGCCAGACGTGGTTTACCACAAGGCTAAAATTAAGTTAATTCTTATTCTCATTCTAATTCTCAGTTATTTGAGATTATCAAAGGTGTCAGTTATTTCAAACAGTAGCCTGTACACCAACTTTTTCTGGCAATCTTTCACATTTTTCCGCATCTCAGCAATCGCGTGCCTAGTGCTACACCCCGTGATAAAACCGAACTGTCTCTCAGATGTAAGGCTCTCGTGTTCTATCTAAGTTTTAATCTCAGTTTTATTAGCTTCTCTAATATTTTGCTCAACACTGATAATAGGCATGTTGCTTGGTACGATCTTACTCTAGCTTGGTCCTTAGCAAGACTTTTAAGCAAGATTCTTACCACTCTTTCTTTTCAACTCTGCGAAAAGACTCCCAGCGTTAGGTAACCGTGAGTGGATTAACGGAGTCCTTTTTTGACCATTTGCGGTGAGATTTATTGGTGCAACACTGACTTGACTGCTACTAAGTAGGTTTTTCTTCGTACATTTTTTGTCTTGCCAATTCTTATGACTGGTGGCACCAACTTGTGCTCCTTTTGTCTTATGAGTGGTAGAAAATTAGTGGCTTGTTTTTATTTCTCTTTTATTCTTACCTTTAATCCAGTATTCTCTCAAGCCAAGGCAACTGCAATTTTCTTAATTTTCGTGATTTGCACTTGTAAAAACTTTTTACTTGCTTTGGAAAATTTGTGTTTTGCCACAATTCTTGTAGATGTTTTCGTATGGTCTTTTTCGTCTTTTCAATCCTTAAAAACCATTCCGTCCCCATCTCCTTCTCATTGTCAAAGCTTTCGGTATCGCTTCTCACCTGTTCCACCTTCTTACTTTTTCAGCTAGTGCTCTCCTGACTTATGATGCTGCCCTCACTGTCTCTTTTGCTCTGTTGTGAGGGAGATGCAGTATTTAGTAGGTAACCTAAACCACTTAACTCCATGATCTCGTGTCGATGTATTTGACATCCAAAGCTGATTTTACTCCCCCTAGAATCCGTGGAGAAGGCACAGCCCACTTACGCTTTTGCTGGATCGTGAGCTATGGCAGGATTAATTCAAAATTTGGACGTACCACCTGAGACAATATAGTTTTTCTCAGCCATTATCATAGTTGTATTCTGTTTGTCATGGAGTGAAAACTTGTAGGCACCATGTCAGTCAAGCTCACACTCTCTGCCCCCGAAGGTGCACTGAATTCACACGACTCTGTAAGCCTATCTCTGAAGATGACAGCACGATCTCGCTTCAACTTCTCGCCAGTAAAGCCAGCGATCTCAGCCAAAGGATCAGATCAAGGTTATTGACTGAGCTTTTTTTTATTCCTCATTTGCCTAGACTGATTGTTTCTCCGTTTGCTTTTCATTATTTTTCGTTCGTTCTCGGTCTTTCTAATTCATTCCATATCTCATCTCCTTAATCCATTTCTTTTTTTTACGTGCATTGCTTTCGGTCTTTGTTCTTTTATTGAAATCACCACGCACATTAATTTCTCAATACCTGCTCGATGACTGTAGCCTTCTACTCATTTGCTCAAGAGGCAGTGTCAAATAATGTACGAAGTACATCTCACACATTGCTTCACGCCACACTAGCTAAAAGACTCGTTGAAACGTTATCAATCTCAGCCACTCCTCTTGAACTTCCCAAACCAACTACCATCCTCAACACATGAAAGTCAAATCCAACTGCTTTTAATCTATTCTGCTTTCAACAAACTCCATTACTACTTACATATCCTTTCGCTCTCCTTTTGTGCGTTTGGAACAGTAGCAGTCTACGCTCAGAGACAAAACTCATCTCAAACGTAACGGTATGATTAACTGGCTCCTTTGCCACTAGATTCTGCTTTCAACTATTGACTATGGTGTTTTTAATTCCCACGACTTGGACGTACACCAGCTTTACCTATTACTTCGATAGGGAAAAATGTAAACAGGGCACGCCATAAGTGGCACGCGTTGTTGTCTGTTACGGCTTTTGTGCCCTTCTTTCGGAGGCCTTTCAACTTTTAACTACCCACGATAAAGTAAGACATCGGCCAGGTGAACATGACTTGCAAAAATACAGTGTTCATTGGCGTGCCAATTCCCCCTGTTACGCGGGATGTACACTAGTGCATTTCTTTCACAGCAAGCATCCTTGGATACTGGAACAGACGCTTTGGCTACTCCCATCCACTATGCTTCCACGAGGTCCAATCCACCCCTCGATGTACAAGAGGTGGACCAAGCCTTACGAGCTTCATTGGAGAGTTTATACAGGCAACCTCGAGTAGGCGCATCTGCTGGCCTCCGCCTCGAGGCTACACAAGAAGAAGATTGTTGCTAACGTACTGGCAGACGCGCATTTCTCTGAGGCTGCCAAACGCAGTCCCTATTTACCCAACTCTAAACATGTGTTAGAGTATTTCCCAGACATCCACATCCCCAGCAGCATTCCAGGCCTATCAACGTGTGGGCACCCAGAGAGTCACTGGGACAGTCACAATTGGATCCTTGGAAGAGAGCCCCTGCGTAGAGGCGATGCTTTTATGGTGGCACTCACCCGTAGAGCCTTCAAGAGCTTTCAGCTTGAGCTTTTAACTTATAACTTTTAACTCACAACTGACGTCGTCTGTCATATTTCCACTGTAAGTAAGCCAGCACAAAGTTTTATAAAGGCCTTTAACATGTCTGGCGAAGACTCAAAAAATTTTGTTTCGTTCAGCCATGTGCTCAAGTTAAATTATCACATAAAGAGTTTTTGAGGGACCTTTTTAGACTTCAGTCAAACAGTTAGTGTTCATATGTATCCCTTCTACCACAGGTATCACTGTTCACAAGCTCAAGCTCATTCAAATTTTTTTTGAAGCTACCGTGTCCTGTTACCACGTGCATGATTTGGCAATCGAAAGCCAACCACCGTAGTTTCAGCCTCTGTCTGACGTCACTAAAAAACGCTTTCGTAGCTTGACCCTGAGTGGCCCTCTCCCATCTACTGTACCACATGTGGAGTGCTTCTGCCTTCACTGAGACTTTTTGCACTCCGCTTTAAGGGTAAAATTAAGCGTACCAAAGAAAGCGCTTTTACCCTTTTGAAAGGTTTTACAGAGCAATTTTACTTTTAAGCAGGATATCAACAGGAAGTGAGCCTGTAATAACACATAGAGCTTCTGTCAACATGGTCTTGTATGCGTGGATAGCCGCCACCAGTGAGCTGTGCTGTATAGTCGATAGAGTCCTGAGGTCATGCACCGTGCATTAATCCGCCTATTCTGCAGCAGTGTAGGTTACCGTAGGGGTATACACAGCTTGGTAAATTTTCAAACTGGTGGCTTGTGTTAACCCTTATGACTTTCAAACAAAGTTTTTTATTTTGTAGAACAGTGTGGTGTTTTGTTGCTCAGGTATTTACAATGTGAGTTGAAGCTCATAACTTTATCAATGTGAATACCTAAGTACTTCACTATTCCACAGACCTTCATATTTTTGCCACAGATCTTAATGACCATATTCCTTAGAGACGGGTTTAATTTAAGCTTATAACTTTTTCTCGCTCTGTCCGATCTGTCACCACCGTGACGAGCAACTGGCTTTCGAACAACGGCCTTAAGTCGCAGGTAAATGCCTTGAGTTTTTCTCTCGGCTATCTTGATCTTTACGCTACAGCTCCTCTCCAGCACCACATCAACAACTTTTTGAATCTTGCTTTCAATTTCTGCTCGCAAGTTGCCGTTTTTTTATAGTGACGAGATCATTCGCATAAGTAATTAATTCTATGTCAGCCGTGCTTTCAAGTTTTCGGAGCAGTGAACTGAAAGACAGATTCCAGCAGATCGGTCTTAGAACAAATCCCTGGGAGCATCCCTGCAATGCTGTTCTAGAAATACGTTAATCGGACCATTCAATTTTAATTTTCCTGTTTCTAAAGAAGTTTATAATGATTTCATTAAGTTGAGAGGATAACTGCGTGCTTAATATTGTGTAAGGCTTCTTTTATTTCAAAGAGAGTCCTGAACGTGTATTGACTTTTAAAGTTATCTAAGATTATTAGAGCTAAAGTTCTCTTTGACTTTGACTCTCTTTATCTAAAATCATAAGTTATCAAAAATCTAAAAGTTCAGAGATAGCATCTTCAGTGGACCACTTTGGAAAAAAGCCATATTGGTGATCTGATATACCACAATATTTCAGGACAAGCTTGCTTATTTTTTTGACTATCAGCTCTTCTAGGAGCTTGCCCAAGACAGGAGGAAGGCAGATCGGCCTGCATGACCGCGGGTCCATGAAATCGTTATTGAGACTTTTGAGAGGAAGTCTTAAATCACCACGCTTTGATATATCCGGGAAAATTTTATGCTCAAGGCACGATCTCAATAGTCTTTCAAAAATAAGTGGGATCGCTGAAAGTGCTCATTTTACAACGACCGCTTCGAAAAGACCCACTTCTAGGTATCTTTCATTTATATTCCTTCTGGCCGCGCTCTTAATGTTTCTAAGATAGAATGCAGGCGAATCCTTCGTGTTAAGGACCTTGCCCAAAACCTCTTTTATTTGTCTTAGCTCCAGAGTGTCTTTAGAGTCGTCGTTATCTGGAATGTGGGTCTCAAGCAGTACTTTTGTCGTCTTGGATATGCTGATCGTGGCACCGTATGGAGTCTTTAAGGTGCTAAAAGCGATTCAGGGCCTTTCTTTGCTGGCCACCTGTTTGTATACGTATCTGAATACATCCAGATTACCAGTATCAGTGACAAAATTTTTCCAGCTTATAGTGCAAGCCTCGCAGATCGCTGCCTTGAAAGATTTAAACTTGATCCTGTTGTCTTCATTAGTATCCTAGCTACAGACTATCTTGAGTAATTTGTACGCTTTTCTAAGTTTGGCTTTGAATTCCGTCAGATCACTATTTCACCATGGATTTCGATGTGCTTGTAACTAACTCATTGGTATCGCATTCTTGTGAGAGTCAACAATCACTTTCGTTAAAGTGCTTGCGTAAGTCTCCACCTCGCCAGCCACATTTTAACTGAGACTCTTGAGTCTTGTTTTTGATAGTGCCTTAAGCTTTTTATTAAATTTTTTTAGCCGACTATTTTTAAGTGATAACCTGCTGGTCCTAGGCTGGGCGTCGCTTCGGGCTTGGCTCAGGGTCCTGATGTTGTACGTCATAGCATTGTGGCCAATATTGCTTACCCACGACCTTCACACTTGCCATTCATATATTTGACCACTTATGTTTGAACTCGTCAGGGTGACATTGACATAAAATTTCTCTTTCGTAGTCTCAAATATTGGTGGCCTGATTTTTGAGTAATAGACGATTAGGTTGTGGCCTGAAACCAGACATTTGACAAGTTTGCCCTAGTCATTTGTGCTACAAGAGCTTCGAATGGAGGACTTAGCATTGACGCCTGCACCTATTATGACCGTCTTCCCCTCAAGCTTTGCTAAGATGGTCCAAGTGTGACTCTGTATTATCAGCGTATTTAAAATAGTGGCTGATTGCATAGAATAAGAGTCCTGGGACTCTGATTTCTGCTACTGTACAGTATTGGTTACTTAACTGCGGGATATATAGGGCGTTCATGTATCATGACGTCGTATCCTTACATAATGACCTCGGAAGCACTGTTGCGGGAAAACTTAAAACAGTGCGTAGCTCAGATACTCTTACCAAGTACAGGGTCAGGTTGCAAGCTTACAAGGCAGCGATCAACGAAGCTCACACTTCAAGTTGGAGGGATTTAGACATTTTGTCACCGACACTGGTAACTTAGATGTATTTAAATACGTATACAAATAGGTGGCCAGCAAAGTTAAGCCCCGAATCGCTTTTAGCACCTCAAAGCCCCCGTGCAGTGATACGCTTAGCATGTTCGAGACGGAAACAGTACCGTTTGACACTCACATTCTAGATGACGACGACTCTGAAGGTACTCCAGAGCTCAGACAAATGCAAAAGGACTCGGGCAAGGCCCCAAACATGGAAGTCTTACCTGCCGTCTCTCTCGAAAATATTAAGAGCACGGACAGAAAAATGAAAAGTGGAAGATCCTTAGGAGGGGATCTTGTCGAAGTGGTAATTGTGAAACGATCACTGTAAGCCATCCTGCTTATTTTTAAAAACTACTAAGCGTGTGCCTGCATGAGGTTGTCCTGGACGTGTGGAAGCATGGTGTGTTGAGTGTTCTCGTCAAAAGTCTTGATAAGGATTTCATGGACCTACGGTCATACAGGCTGATCTGCCTTTTCCATGTCTTTAGCAAACTCCTAGTAGAAATGATAGTGGAAAGAATAAACAAGATTGTTCTGGGTTCCGGAGGCATATTAGGTCACTGATATGGCTTTTTACCAAAGCGATCCACTGAAGACGCTATCTCTGAACTTCGAAAGATTGTAGAGGCACATTTTTTGACGACCAGCAGATATTTACGAGCAATTTAAACAACACGTGATCTCTACTTTTGGTAGCTCATCAAAGCAGCGCCTCCGTCAGATCTTGCATAATTAGGTAGCGCTTGAAGGCAAACATTTAATGATTTCAACCGTATGCGTGACTTGGAGGCAGGGTGAGGAGATGAGGTCCTTAGGATGGTTCTTCTAGACCAAATATTTTCTGGCTGTTCTGCAGCTCTTGGCATCCATCGTATATCTTTTCTTAATAGCTTGGCAGAGACAGCAAACAGATACTGCGACTTTCTTATATCCAAAGACGCTAATGCCTCGGCTGTCAAACCTTTAACTCAGGCTGCATTCTTACCTCACAATTCAGCGTCTAAGCTTTAAATTTCTTCCACAAACGATAGATCTTTTAAATTTTTTGAAAAACTTGTTGACAGTTTAACTACTGTGAAATAAAGTAATAATCATTTAACGGGGGTAGGCTCTCTAAAACGTAATAGTTCGAAGTTGCGAAGTCGAAAAAACCGCTCAAGCAACAGAAATGCTAGAATAATCTTAGTTGTTTTCCAATTTAAATTCAACTCAAGGTTACCTTTATAAAATCTATCAAAAGTATGTTGACAAAACCTTTTGGTGCAAGGATATTTGTTTGTGAACAAGTCGTCAAAAAACTATGTTACCCTCTTTGTGTGGAAGCGTTAAGCGAAGGTTCCTCTAGGATAAAACATTTCAACGTTCACGATATCTCGTCTGGTTTTTTTTTTTTTTTTTTTGTTCACACATAAGTGGAAATATCTTCGCTACTAAAGACGAGTCCTTTATGCAGACCCACTGACTTTGAACTTTTCACAGAAAAGGATTACTTAATACACACTGATGGTAAGGTACACCTGACGCTTAATTTGCGCTTGAAGCGTCATTTTTCCTGGAAACTCCTCCCCGCTGATGTTCCCAGTCCCATTGTGGGGACAGACTCCCTGCACTTTTCTGGACTCATTGTCAACGTTTTGCGCCGCAGGTTCATAGATATTTATTCAAATTCTTATTTAATTGGCTGTTGTGGAATGGCCATCTCACCTACAGTCAGTCCTTATTTCTCTAGCTCTCAAGGTTCTCTAATTCTTGCAGACTTTCCTGAAGTTTAAGGTGAAAAATCCGCTTAGTATATTACAGCTAAAGACGTTTTCCATCCCATAGAAACTCCCGGTCCACTGGCAACTAAACGCACTCATGGTCTCGATCTGGAAAAGTACCGAATAGCCAAAGAAGAATCCGAGCAGCTTGTTAAAAGTAGTACCTACAGATACTCCAAAATCCCCTGGGCTAGTCCCATTCACATGGTGCGCAAGAAGTATGTTACATGGAGAACTCACGTGGACTATCACCATCTTAACTCTCGATAAATTCGCTATATTATATCTTCACAATTACTTTGTTCTCTTGTCAGGTAAAAAAGTTTTTTTTAAACTTGACCTGTATTAAACATTTTACCAGATTACTATCGCGCCAACTACTATTATTAAGACTGCAGTTATGACCCCGCTTGGTCTATTTGAGTACGTTTTTATGACCTTTGGCCTTTGCAATGCGTCGCATTCCTTTCAAAGATATACTTATTAGGCTTTGGGTCATCTGGACTTTTTTTTGTCTATCTTGACGATATTCTAGTCTTCTCTTTCTTTCCTAAGTAACGCGATTCTTACCTTAATACGGCTTTGGAACGTCTCCAATAATTCAGCCTTCACCTCAATTAAGCCGCATGCAAGTTTCGCAAATCGGAGATCGTTTTTCTTGGCCACCTCATCGAAAACAATAACTCAAGGCCGTGCTAAGAGAAAGTTTAAGCTATTGCTGACTTCCCCAGACCTAGAACGGTCGTCAAGCTCCAAAGGTTTTTGGACTTTGTAAATTTTTATCGGCGTTGCTTCCCCAATGTTACATATGTTCAGGCTCCTCTCTGCATATTTACGCACAACTCTGGAAAAATGACGGCTGACTAACTATTTGAAGGGAAGAATTAATGCTTGCCAGCTCGCTACTACCTGGCTACCCACGGATGCCCACTAGGGGGCATCGTACATTTATTTTCATCCGTATCTGCCACCTCAAGTGTATCAATTATGGCGTAAGGTGGTTAGAATACATAAGTCTATAAATTATGCTTTTGCAATTTTAAAAAATCTTACAGTTTATATGAGAAAGACAAGAAAATCACCATTACTTTCTATTCTCACCAAAACTGATCTTATGAAGCTAACTCATGAAAGTGCACCTGTTTCAGATTGATATATTTCCGCCTCTTCGAATGCTAAAAGAAATAATAATCAAAATCTTTCTTATAATCACACAAACAAAAAACTCAAAACAGCCCATATAAAAGTGAACCAACTCAGGACCCATTTTCAGGAGGTAGAATGTAGGTGTCTGAATGAGAACTTTGATGTTTTGGCCCTCACCGAAACATTCCAGAACCCCGATGATGACGATTCAGTCTTTGCTTTGAAAAATCGTAACTTTTTTCGTCTTGATAGGATTGGCAAGGAGGGAGGGGGGGGTAGGTTTTTACACGCATGTTTCTTGGTGTGAAAATCTTATGTACATCCGATCCGTTATTTGATAACAAACCAGAATATATTATTGCTGAAATATCTTGACATAACCGTAGCTTCTTATTTGTTGTTTTATATCGCCGTCCCAAGGGACTTTACCCCTCAGAATTTCTAGCCGATTTGTCTATTTATTCTATTAGTTATAAACAGATTATCGTTACAGGTGATTTTAATTCAAATATGTTGTCTAATAACCATGATGCAATATACCTTTGAAGTTGTTTCAATTCTCAGTCACTTCATCTAGTTGATTCTGGCCCGACTCATCACACTTATCATCTAGATTATTTTTCTCATACTTGGATAGATCTGTTCTTTGTCCGTAATTATTCTGCTATTATTTCCTTTTCAGAAACGGATTCCCCTTTTACAGCTGGCCATGACCTGATTATGCTGGATATTGAAATATCTGGTGCCCTATCATCGTGGAAGGCTTTCCTCACGCACGACTTTCATTGGATTAATGTTGAGGAACTGAAATCAAAAACTATTGATGAAGTCACTTTTGCTTTAAGTAACTTTGATGGCTCCAGTGTGCTGCACCGAATTGCTGAGATATTCTCAAGGGCAGTTGTTTCTACGTTTGATGATGTATCTCCGTTGCAATCAGTCACTGTTAAGCGATCAAATAAGCCTTGGGTAACATTAGAAGTAAGGAATCTCATCAAGCTCCGTAACACTGCGTATAAGCGTACTATCCGTACTAAGTTGCCAGTTGATTATGATGATTATCGGCAGGAGCGACAAAATGTGAGGAATGCACTGGATTCTTCGAAAAACAAATATTTATCTCGTAAATTTGCAAATGCATCTGATGCTTGGTCTACTTGGTTGCTAATTCGGAAAGTTGGTCTTACACGGTCAACCTTGCCCTCACCTATTCTTTCCTTTTCACCAAATGAATTAATTGCCCATTATACATCGTTTTCTCAATCCACTCTAACATTACAAGATTCGGATTTATATGAAGTTTTGGACATTCCGTTAAAGGCACAATTACCAATGTTTAAATTACACCCGGTTACTAATGCGTGCTTACTAATTACGTGCTTTACCCCGTGTCAATTCTGCAACTAGTGGTTTATATGGTTAGTTGGCTCAGATGCTGAACCTAGTTATTGACCCTTTGATTAAACCCATTTTCTTACTTACAAATAGATCTTTTACTGATGATTCTTTTTCTGAATCTTGAAAAAAATCATACGTGACACCACTTGCTAAGACCAGATCTATGATTTCGGCATCTGATACTAGATCCATCTCCAAGCTTCTTGAGATATCGAAGATTGCTGAGAGGCTGGTACACTTACAGCTATCCACGTTTATGGAAATAAATATGCTTCTGGATCCCAATCAGGCAGGTTTTCGCTGGAGGCACAGTACCCAAACTGCACTTCTTTCTCTCCTTGAGGACGCGTGTGGAGCAGTGGACTCAGGTATGCTGACGATCCTTGTCACTTCCGATCTGTCTAAGGCCTTTGTCACTGTCTCTCACCAGATACTTCTTGCCAAACTACGAGGGTTGAATTATCATGATTCCTTTATTTAATGGGTCTATCGTTATTTGTCGGGTAGATCACATGCTATTTGCCATAACAGTGTTCCTGTCTCAGAGTGGCTGCCACTGGGTCGTGGGGTATCACAAGGTAGCGTCTTGGGCCCTCTTTTATTCTCTGTATTCATAAACGATCTACATTAAGTGTTAAAGTTCAGTAAACATATCCGTTATGCTGACGATTTTCAAATCTACATTCCATGTCGGCTAGAGGACTTGTATGATGCTATCTTAAAATTGAATTTAGATATCGAGGCTGTGACTAAATAGATAGTTGAAAATTGTTTAAGTCCAAATGCTTAAAAGACTAGGGCAATGATTATTGGCCATGCATATCTTCTGTGTCAGTTTGATTTGTCTAGCCTACCTAAAGTTAGAGTTATTGAAGTAGAGCTTGAATAGAGTACTAAAATAAAAAAATCTTTATCTTTTGCTAACGTCTCCTCTTAATTGGAATAGACTGGCCCGTCATATTTCAGCACGTGTTTTTCAAGTTTTATATTCACTTTAATTTGTCGTAGAGCTCTCTCGTTTTCCCTTAAAAAACGTTAAGTTGAATCCCTTATATTTCCTCATTTTGATTATGTGGCTGCGGCTTATCATTTTATTGATTGTACTTCTAGTCTTCGACTACATAGAGCACTGAACGCTTGCATCAGATTTGAATTTGGTAACATACGACGTAGGGAGCGGGTTACTCCATACTGGCTTGCATTTGGCTGGATGTCGGTTTCCAGTCATCGGGACTTCCTTCTTCGTTCTCTTGCTTTTTCTGTCGCCTCTAGGCATAGCCCTGATTACTTACATAACCATCTCATATCCTTCGGAAATTAGGGATTGGCTCTGCATCGTTCAACTCGTTTTCCTGAGACAAATTATTTACTCCTCGCATACGTACGGAGACGTATCGCCGTTCGTTTGTCTATCAGTCGATTATTTATTTAAATACACTTAACCCGGAGGATATAATTGTACTGAATTATAGTGCTATTAGGAGGTCTGTCGCTGGTGAGTTATTGGAGCGGGATCTGGCTGAATGGAGATATGAGTCGGATGATCCTCTGCCGAATTTACCTGGTCTCTAACTTGAGTGGTTCACGATTTTAAATTTGTATTCTTTAATATAAATCTGTAAAAGTGACAAATATTTAAAACACTTATATTATTTGATATAAATTGGTCAGTTTTATGTGATGTCATGGACTTTATACATAAATCTTATATGAACGTACATATTAAATTTAGTTTTCATCTCATCTATTTAAGCATGTAAATTCTATCATAATGCGTTTAATTTAAAATAACTCTACACAAGAATAATTTTATTGGTACATAGGTGGCTCAAAGTCGCTGAAAGACGCTCAACATTAATAGCATTGTATAAATTAAGTGTGTAGTTATTATTAACTTACTAATTTTATTTCATCTTACACAAATTTGTACCTGTTATACATTTTATTTTATTATACCTATGCTCTGTAATCATGTGATATGGAATACTCATTTGTTGGTAATCTTTTGAACATTAGTAATGAAGCTGAAACTTAGTTTATTAGAAATGGTTTATGTCTATTGTATTCATATTGTAATCTAGTACTTATCTAATTGTACATTTGTGAAAGCTGTACGTGGTTCTATTCTTTTCTATTCTATTATATTCTACTACCATTCACCCCTAATCCTTCTTTACATGAGTTTCTTAATATCTCCACTTATTAAATTGTATTTAACAATTCAATTATACAGAATAAGGCAATAGGCTGGTGTGTTGGTGGAAAAATTATGAAAAGACTTTAATTCCAAGCGTACATCAACTAGAGCATTTTTAAGCAACACATTTTGCTTCGATTAGTTTATGACGATGAGAGAAATAAGGAGAAAGAATAAGACTTTGCTTAAAAGCGGGGCATGATATTGTGATTTAAAAGTTAGTCTTACATTTATGATGTTGCGATAATAATTATACTAGCATGAACTTCTCTTTACTTCTTACGGTTTGTTTAAAAAGCTAAAATTACCTAACGTGGACTTTTCAACTGAGATGACGATTTGACTGTCCCCGAAAGTTTGAGGCCATTTTTAAGTGCAATAGCGCCTTCATAGTGGTACTGTGTTTTTGGCTTTCTTGGAGCTGTTGTTGATCAGCTTTACTAGCATTTGAGCTCTTTAATATTTAAGCTTTACCATAAGCTAGTGCACCAATTGCACCTAAACCAGCAAATAAAGGTGTGAAAGGTAGTACACTGACAGTAACAGCAAGGTGAGGTCAGATACGTGGTATTTTTACACATTGTTCTCGAGGGCATCTCCGCTTTTGCTATTTATGTTACGTGATACAGCTTTAATGACTCTACGCAAGACAGTACATGGTCTCATTCCATTTTTCATACAAATACTCAGTTTACGTATAAGCCTCATAGTACTTCAATAGCTAGAACGGCTGCTTTTTCTTTAATACTTGAATCTCCATCTTTGAGTCTTTGCCAAGCTTTCTCGGCTAAGACTTAATCTGGTGAGTTTTCAGCTCCGATGTTTTTTTGATAATAAAGATAAGCTGTTTACACGCTTCGTCTAGTGAGTTTATACGCAGATCACCTCTAGCAAGACGTTTTACAAGTTTAGTACCTGGTCTGGTGTACAATTAGCCTAGTACGTTAAGTTTAGCGGGTAAAATGTTTATAATCTTATTCAGAAGACCACGTTCTTTCTTATGTATTGTTATAACTTTACGGGGGTTAGATCATGACTAAACTTTTGAACATAAACTCATCGTATTTGTAGTCTGCAGGTCTGAAAATTTGCCACCACAAAAATATGGAAGTAGTGTTTTGATGAACTATACGTCATTCGCTGCTAACCTTTGTATAGTGCAGACATGAATTTCAAAGAGCAATCCGTAAAATGGCACGTTTCAAACTTCCATGCTGTTTTGAAAGAGGAAAAGTCCCCAAGTCGACATAGTGACTCACTACCCGACAGTATTCAAGCTATTTTCTGCAGTCAATTTAATTGCGGTAAGACAAACAGCTTATGAGCACTAACTATACATTCTAATAGACTTATGTTTTAAAATATTAATCTGTATTCAATGTCCCTTAACCAACCAAAATACAAGTGATTAGAAAAAGTTTTAAAGCCTATAGATGGTGCAATACTTTCCTTTTAGCAAACAAGAAGCAGTAGTGTTTTTAGACAATTCCCTACAAAACTCAGTTATAATTTTTAGTGATATCGCGTGCAAAAAATAGGATAATGTAAAAGCTTTCTATTGCATAGAAAGGTAAAAAAAAATAGATGGCTGTTATTGCTGTCAGCTATGTGTAAAAATACTGAAGCACCTTTACTTTATCAAGATAAACTGTGTTTAAAGCATGTGTACATCAATCACGTTGATTTTTATGTGTCTTATACTCAGTTTAAGGATCTATAATCAAGCTGTGGGAATGAGAATACATATGATTTTGTTGTTATCAACCAAAAAAAACAGATAAACAACTTTCAATATCGTAAAGGTTTCAACAGTGTTACTATAAATAAAGATCGTATATAGTGCGAACTAACTAGTCAACTCTAAGACGTCAAATCGTCAAGATGTACAAAAAACAAAAAGACGTTCCTTATTAACTAGAAAAAGCAAAAAAAACTGTCAAAAAAATTTATAAACTATTAAGATTTTGAAAAGGTAAAGCTAAAAAAGTACTTGGTAAGATTTTTAAACCAATTACCGATCTTTTGCAACCAATTCTAACGCAAACAAAGAAACAATATAAAAAAAGTTATTTTATTATTCAAAACTACTTCAAAAATACTTGTACAACATGAAAAAAAACATAGATAATAGGGATACGATGTATGAGTCTGCTGTCCGTTTAAGTCTTATAAATGACAATGTTGATAAGAAGAATAATAATGATAACGACAATAATGATGACAACGATGATGATTATAATAATAATTAAGACGACTGTGAGAATAATAATGATAATAATAATGATAATCATGAAAATAATGATCATAATGATAATAACGGTAATGACTATGATAATGAAAATAAAATTAAAGACAATGACGATGATGACAATAATAAAAATAATCACGATAATTATAGTAATTAAAAAAATAATTATAATTTAAATAATAATAAT
>NW_019380070.1:56299-80408 GCF_000648655.2 Copidosoma floridanum | reverse complement strand
ATGATGAGGATAAAAGTAATAATCATAATAATATTAATAAAGATAATGATGGAAAAGATAATGATGATAGTGAATATAATTATAATAATGTTAATCATGATGCTTACGACGTTGTTTATGATAATGATAATGTTGATAATAATAATAATAATGTTTATGACAATGTTGATAATAATGATAATGTTGATGATGATGATGATGATGGTGATAATTATGTTAATAATGATGATAATAGTTATGACGACGACGATAATAATAATAATAATAATAATGATGACGACGACGATGTTAACGATAATAATGATAATAATAATGATGATGATGATAATGATTATTATAATGATTATAAGGATAAGAAAAAGATCATGATTATTTTAATAAGAAGAAAGATATAAAGATGATTATAATAATAAAGATGAAAATAGTGACGATTATGAGGATAATTATAATAATCCTAACAATGTTAATAATAATGTTCATGACAATGTTGATAACAATTATAATGTTAATGATGATGATGTAAAGGATGGAAATCATCATAATTATATTAATGATAATGATGACAATAATAATTATGATAACAGGGATAATAATGCTTTGGAAAATGATAATAATAATGACATTAATAATGATAATGATAATTTTAATTATAACAGTGATTATAATGATAATGATAATAATCTTGAAAATAATAATGAAAATGATAACGATAATAATGATTATGATGATGATGATGATGATTATGATGGTGATGATTATAATGATGATAATAATCATGATAATCATTATTATAATTATGATGATACTTATGACAACAATAACGATTACGATGATTTTAACAATGACGATAATAAAAACGTTGACGTTAATAGTAATGACAGCGATAATTATGACAAGTATGAAGATGAACACGATGATAATTATTATGGTAATGATGATGACGATGAGAATCAAGATAAATACAATGATGATAATGATAATGTTATTTATAATGATTATGATAATAATCATGAAAATGATAAAACTTAAAACGATGATAACGTAAATAATCATAATAATAATGATAATAGTAATAATAATCATAAAAATAATTATAATTTTACCATTGATAATGATAATGACGATGATTATGATGATAATTAAACAAATCACAAGGATGATGACGATGACAATGATGATGGTGATGATAAAAATGTGAGTTATGAAGATTTTAATAATGATAATAATGATGATGTACATGACGACAATATTGACGTCAATGATGATAATATTGATTATGATAGTAATACTGATGACGAAAACATTATTAATGATTAGGATTGTAATGTCATGTCAATGGTTATGACGATGACGATGCTGTTCTTAAAAATTAAGTTGTAAATAATAAAGACAATGATAATGATTATGGAAATGACAATGATGATACTAATATTTATGACGATAATGATTGTAATAACGCCTCTATAGATGAATACAATGACAATAACAATGAATGTTATGATCAAAATGATGATGATGATTATGATGATGATAATCGTAATGATGATGATGATAATAGTAGTAAAAATAATTACAAGCATATTAATAATGATAATTATTATAAGGATAATGATTATGCTAATGAAAATAATAATGATGACACTCATTATCGTAACGGAAATAATGACTATAAAAGTTATGTTGATGATGATGATGATAATGACAATTATAATTAAAATAATGATAAAAATAATGCTGATATCGACAATAATTATGACAACGATCCCGACTATGACGACAATGGTGATGACAACGATAATAATAAAGTTGACAATGATAATGACAGTAATAATGATAATGATGATAATCATAACGATAGTAATGACGAGGACGACAGTGATAATTACGACGATTATGTCTATGATAATAAAAATAATAATAAAAAATTGATAATAAAAAATAATGTTTATGACAGTTCTGATGACTATATCGATGATGATGTTAATGGCATTGACGTTAATAAGAATAATAATGATACTTATGACAATGATGTTGACGACAATAATTATAACGAAGATGATGTCTATCATAATCATATTGTAATAAGAATAATAATGATACTTATGACAATGATGTTGACGACAATAATTATAACGAAGATGATGTCTATCATAATCATATTGATGATAATAACGATGATGATAATGATTATAATAATGATGATAATAATGACGATGATACTATTAAGACGATTGTGAGAATAATGGCGATAATTAACATTAAAATCATGGTAATTAAAACGATTATGACTATAAAGAAGACGATAACGATAATTAATACATAAATACGATGACGATTATAATAATGAAAATTATATTGTTGATAATTGTAATAGCAATTATAATAATTCAAAAAATAATGATGTCGATTATAATAGTCACGATAATAATAACTATAAAAATAATGATACCAAAGATGATGATGATACTAATAATGACGATGTAAATGATGATGATGACAATAATGATGATAATGATGATGATGATGATGATAATAATAAAAATGATGATAGTGATGATTATCATGACAATAATAATTATGATAATGATTTTGATAATAACGATGATAATGATAATGATGATAATAACAATGACGGTTACAGTTTTCATAACATTGACGTTGATCAATACATTAATACGATGACGATAATGATGATAATGGTAATGATGATGATAATAATAATTATGTCAATGACGCTGTTGACGATAACAATTAAAAATTATAATAATTTCGATGATAATGACAACGATCATGATGAAGATGTTGATAATGACGACAAAAATGGCTTTAATATTAATAGTAATAATAAAAATTATGACGATGGTGTCGATGCTGATTGATAATTATGTTGATGACAATGATGATAATTATTATGATAGAGATATAAATGATGATAATGATGATGATAATGATGATGATAACAATGATGAATATGACGATAATGATAGTGATGATGATGATGGTACAAAAGAAGATAATAATAAAGATGCTAATATTCATACATGTTATAATTATGATAATAATGATGTTAAAAATATTAATAAAAAAAAATAATGATAATGATGATAGAAGCAAAAATGATAATCATGACGACAAAGATGCTAAATCATCATCATCATCATCATCATCATCATCATCATCATCATGATCAAGATCATTATCATAATCATCATCATTATCATCATTATCATCATCATTATCATCATCATCATTATTATCATGATGATTATTATTATCATTGTAGTTATCATTAGTGACATTATTATTATTATCATCTTGACGGTTATTGTTATTATCATTATCGTCATCATCATCATCATTATTATCATCAACATCACTACCTACTTTATTTACATGATTTTCATAATAATAAGAATAATTACGATGGGAATGATGAAGACGATGATGATAGAGACAATGATGACTGAAGATAATAAAGATAATAATGATAATAACGATAATGATAATGACGATAACGATAAAATTGATAATAACTATGACAGAAATAATGGCAACGACGATTATGTTAAAAAAAAATCAACAATAATTAAAATAGTGATCATAATGATAATGATAATGACAATGAAAGTGACAACCGCAATAATGATGACGACGATAATTATAACGA
The DNA here is from genome assembly GCF_000648655.2 of Copidosoma floridanum. The sequence goes on along the minus strand of NW_019380070.1, from coordinate 76,741 downwards.
CGATAAAAACTGTGAGGATATAATAATGTTGATGATTATAATAATTATAATGATGACAATCATGATAATGATGACGATGATGACTTTGTTGATGACGATGACAATGATAAATACATAAGCACGATTATGCTGAAGATGATTATGACGATGATAATTGTAATTATAATAATGATTATAACGATAAGACTACATTGATGATGGTGACATAGATGATTATAAGATTAATGATGATGCTGATGATAATGATAATAATAATAAGGATAATGATAAAAATGATAATTATAATGATCGATGATGATGATAATGATAATAATGATAATGATGATGATAATGATAATAATAATAATTATGATGATAATAATAATAATCATGAAAAGTATAATGATTATGATAATAACTATAATAATAATATGATAATGATAATAATAATAAAGACTACGACAATTGTATTGATAAATACAATTATAATTTTGTTGATGATGATAATGATGATCATTATAATTATGACAATGATAATGATAACACAGAGAAGAATAAAAACAACGATAATAATGACAATAATAATAATAATGATGATGGCGATAATGATAATAATAATGACAATAACGATGAAATCAAAGATAATGATAATGATAAAGTTCACAATAATGAAAGTAATGTTCGTCATGCACATAATCATAACAATAATGATAATGATGCCCACGATAATAAAAAAGGCGACACTAATAATAATGATAATGACGATTATGATGATAACGACTTTGATGATTATGCCAGTAATGATGACGATGACGACGATGATGGTGATTATGATGATAAAAATAATAATGATAATAACGATGACACTAATAATAATGACAATAATAATAATGACATTAATAATGATAATGATAATTTTAATTATAACAGTGATTATAATGATAATGATAATAATCTTGAAAATAATAATGAAAATGATAACGATAATAATGATTATGATGATGATGATGATGATTATGATGGTGATGATTATAATGATGATAATAATCATGATAATCATTATTATAATTATGATGATACTTATGACAACAATAACGATTACGATGATTTTAACAATGACGATAATAAAAACGTTGACGTTAATAGTAATGACAGCGATAATTATGACAAGTATGAAGATGAACACGATGATAATTATTATGGTAATGATGATGACGATGAGAATCAAGATAAATACAATGATGATAATGATAATGTTATTTATAATGATTATGATAATAATCATGAAAATGATAAAACTTAAAACGATGATAACGTAAATAATCATAATAATAATGATAATAGTAATAATAATCATAAAAATAATTATAATTTTACCATTGATAATGATAATGACGATGATTATGATGATAATTAAACAAATCACAAGGATGATGACGATGACAATGATGATGGTGATGATAAAAATGTGAGTTATGAAGATTTTAATAATGATAATAATGATGATGTACATGACGACAATATTGACGTCAATGATGATAATATTGATTATGATAGTAATACTGATGACGAAAACATTATTAATGATTAGGATTGTAATGTCATGTCAATGGTTATGACGATGACGATGCTGTTCTTAAAAATTAAGTTGTAAATAATAAAGACAATGATAATGATTATGGAAATGACAATGATGATACTAATATTTATGACGATAATGATTGTAATAACGCCTCTATAGATGAATACAATGACAATAACAATGAATGTTATGATCAAAATGATGATGATGATTATGATGATGATAATCGTAATGATGATGATGATAATAGTAGTAAAAATAATTACAAGCATATTAATAATGATAATTATTATAAGGATAATGATTATGCTAATGAAAATGATCATGATGATCATGATAATGATGATTATAATGCTGATGACGATGATGATGATGATAATGATAAAAATAATTATAATGATGACAAAGATAATGATGATAACGAGGGCGATGACAATGATAATGATTGTAATGATGCCTATAATGATACTAACGATGATAATGATTATAATAATAATTTTGTCGTCAATGATGACGATAGTGATGATGACGATGCTAATGATGAAAACAATAGTGTAGACAACAAGAAGGACTATGGTGATAATAATAATAACAACAATAAAAATAATAATGATAATGATAATTATAATGATGATAACAATGATGACCATGGCAAATCCGATGATAATGACGATGACAATAGTGATGACGTATGCGATGATAATGGTGATGAGGATAAATGAGAAAATGATAAAAATAATGATAATAGTGATAATTATAATTATGACGACGATAATGACAACGATAATAATAATAATGGCAGTGATAAAAATCACAATATAATCATTAATGACAATAACGATGACGATGGTGATAACGATGGAAAAATGACAAAAATGACAATGAAGATAGTAATAATAATAAAATGAATCATAATGATTATGATAATGACGATGCCAATGACAATAACAATGACGATAATAATGAGGATTATGCTGATTTAAGAAAAAACAATGACGATAAGGAATTATCCTAATAATGATAATTATGTTGATAATAATGATGATAATAAAAGGGTTTATTGTAATTATTATAATAATGACGATAATAATGATGACAATAACAATGTTGATGACGACGATGATGATAATGATGATATAGATGAGAATACTCATGACAACAATATTTATAGTGAAAATAATTTTCTTGTTGATAATCAGAATAATGATTTTGATTTTGATAAGGATGATGACTATTTCGATTATAATGATGACGTTTATAACGACGATAATGGTTATAATAATAATAACGACGACGATAATAATAAACATGATGATGATGATAATGTTGATGATAAAAATAATAATAACGATAATGAATATGTCGACAACAAATAGAATGACAGTTATAAAGATGATAAAGATAATATCGATGATACTGACGATGTTAATGTTGATAATAATGCTTATAATTACGACAATGATAATAGAGACGATAAAGATGACGGCCAAAATAACTATTATACAAAAGATAATGATGACGAAAAGAATGGTAATAATCATAATAATAGCAATAATGATAACGTTAAACATGTTGGTCATGATGATGATGATGATGATAATAACGAATATGATAATTATTAAGACGATGATAAAAATAATGACGATTGTGAAGACAACAATGACGATGATAAAAATGAGGACGATGACCAAAGTAATAACGTTGACGATAATAAGGATAATAGATATAATGATTATAATATTAACAACAACGATGACAATATAATTATGGTAAATGATAATAATGACGACGATAAAAAGAAAGACGATAATAATAACGACAGTAATGACTACGATAATAATAACGATAATGATGCTTATAATTATTAGTATAATTATGATATCATAATGATTATGACGTCGATACAAATAATGATGACTATAATGATTATGACGACGATAATGATTATTATCACAATGGTAATGACAAAGATGATAAAATAATAATAATAATAAAGATAATAATGATGATACTAAGAATAATGATGACAACATTACTAAGGATAATGACGATTATAATAATAATAATCATAGTGATAAAGATAATGATAATAAGGATGATGATGACAAAGATCATGACTATGACTTTAATGTGGAAGCCGACGATGTTAACTATGATGACAATGATAACAATGACAATGGTGACGATGATGATGGTAATAATGACGATAATGATGATAACGACGATCACAATGATGTTGATGATGATGATAATGATGATGGTGATAATTATAATGAGTATTATAATTATAATAACGACGACAATCATGACAAGTTGAATGAAGACGACGATAAGTACTATAATGGCGATGATGATGACGAAAATAATGATAATGATGGTAATGATGGTGATGATAATGATGATAGCGATAAGTATACTTTTAATGGTAATGATAATGATAATTCAAATTTTATTAATGAAAATGGCGACAAAGACGATAATAATAACGTTTACGATGATATTAATATTTACAATGATGTCCATAATCACAACGATAAAGATGACGATGATGACTATGATAAGAGTAATGATCATTACGATAGCAATAATAATAATGATGTTAAAAATAATGATAACAATAAAGATGACGACCATAATAGTGTCAACAATCATGATGACAACGTCAACAATGAAGACATTGATAGTGACGACAGTAATGACGTCGATAATGATGATAATAATGACAAAGATTATGATATGTCACGGAAAATAATTTTGAACACTGAAAGCTAGTACTTTCACAGCCACAGTAAACAAGCTTTTAGTGTTCCAATTTATTTTCTGTTTTATTAATGGTTATTATACTGATAGTAAGGATAATGTCTATCTCAATAATGATTACGACAATAATAACATCGACAATAATGATGATGACATTTGTGATGGCAACGCCAACGATGATGATGATAATGACAATGACGATGATTATGATGATAATCATAATGATAATTATGATAATCATAACCATGATAACAATAATAATGACGATAATGATGATAATAATGGTAATAATAATAATAACAAAAACGATGATAATGATAATGGCCATAAGTATGATGATAATGACGACGATGGTTATGACATCGATGATAATAACGACAATGTTGATAAATAAAATAATGATTAAAACAAAAATGACAGTGATGATAATGATACCTATAACTGTATTAATGTTAATAATAAGGATAATAATAAAAACGATGATAACGTCATCAATGACGATAATAATGAAAATAAGAATGGTGATAATGACGACAAAATAAAAAAATGATAATAATGATGATAAAGATGATGATGATAGTTATAACGATGACAATAACGATGATAATAACAATGGCGATAATAATAGCAATGACTATAATGATGGTGATGACATGGACGACGATATCAAGATTGAATATAATAATAATGAAAAAAAATATGATAATAATAATGACGTTGGAGGTAATAATAATATCAACGATTATAAAAATAAAAATTATAATAATAATAGCATGATGATAATTATTATGATAGAGATATAAATGATGATAATGATGATGATGATGATGATTAATATGATGATACCAATGATGATGCAATGACGATAATAATAATGACGATGATAATAACCATGATGATGATGTTGATGATATGATAATGTTAATGATAATAATGATAATGATGATGATGATAATAATGATGATAAAAATAATGATGATGATGGTGATAATGATGATAATGATGATAATTATAATGACAATAATGACGATTATGATGATAACAATAATATTGATAATAATGACAATAATTGTAATGATGATAAAAGAATGACGTCGATTCTTATAAGAATGACGACGTAAATAATGACGACAATGATAATGACGATGACGGTTCTAATAGCAACGATGACGTTGATGATGATAATGACAATGATGACAATATTGACGATGAGAATGATGATGATGATAATGATAATGATGATAATGGCGACGATAATAACGTTGGTAATAATGACAATAGTGTTGACGATGACGATGCTGCAGGTAATGACAAAAATGTTTATAATAAAGATAATGTAAATAATGATAATTATGACAAAGATAATGTTAATGATTATACTAATAACAATAACGATAGTAAAATTAATGACGATAATAATTGTGATAATGCCTATACCGATGATTACGATGACGATAATAATAAATAAAATGATTATGATAATACTAATGATAATGGTAAAAATATTAATAATAATAATAGAAATGATAATAATGATAATTGCAATGATAATCTTAATAACAATCACGATAATAATGATTATGATAATGGCATTGATCGTAATGATCATGATGATGATGATCATGATGCTGATGAGGATGATGAGAATAATAATGATAATAATAATGATACTAATGATGATAATGATAATGATAATAATAGAGATGATAACAATAATGATTATAATGATGATAATGAAGATAATGATAATGATGCTTATAATAATAACGATAGTAATGCTTACTATGAAATCAACGATGATAATACAATTAACTTTAATAATAACGATAATGATATTAACGACGATAATGTTAACAACAATGGTAAAGACGACAATACTGCCAATTTTAATAATAATAATAATGACAATGATAATAATTGTGATTTTAATAAGAATTCCAATGATAACGATGACGAGTACGATAATCATAAGGACGACGATAGTATCGACCTTAGCGATGATGTAAGTGATAATGTTTTAGAAGATATTCACGTTGACGATATTAACAATTAAAATTATGATGATGATGATAATAGTGATAATGATTTTAATAATAGTGATAGAGATAACCCTAATAATAATATAAATACAGATAATGAAAATGGTAATAATGATAATGATGATTATGACAATTGCTATGATTATAATAATCATCATGATGATAATTATAATAATTATGACGATGATGAAGATGATATTAACAATAATGATGATGACAATAATAAAAATAATAATAATAATAATAGCGAATGATGATGACAGTAATGATAATGATAATGACAATCATAATGATTATCATAACGACGATAATGACTAAGATAATGATGGTGATGACAACGATGATAACTATGATGACTATAATAATAATGATACAAGCGACGATACTGTTAGTAATTATGACGATAATATCCATAAAGACAAAGATAATGACATTTAAAGTAATAATGATCATGATAACGATAATCGTAGTTATAACAATGATGTAAATGATGCTTTTGATGATAATGATAATGACGATGACCATCATGATAATGATGGTGATGATAATAATAAGAATGATAATGATGATGGTTATAGTAATACTTATGATAATAATGATAAAGATAATAATAAAAATAACGATAATAATAATGACAATATTGGTGTTGGCGATGATAATGACGACGATGATAATAAAGATGATAATACCGACGATAATAATTATAGCAATGATAATAACAACGGAAATTATGATGACGACGATATTAATAAAAACAATAATAACTGTATTGATAATTTAAAAGATGACAATATTAATTGTAATAATAAGAAAAATAATGAAAATGACGATTACGATGACAATGATGGTAATGATGACGATCAGAATATTGATAATGACGAAGACAATAATAACAATAAAAATGATAATAATCGTGTTGATAATGAATATAAAAACGATAATAATGACAACAATGATAATGTTAGCATCGATACTGATAATTATGACGACAATAATGATAAAAATAATGATGACTGTGATAATAATTATAATGATAATGATATTAAAGGTTATAACAAAAGTAAAGATAAAAACACTATGCTATTATTATCATCGTAATCATTATAATCATTGTCACAATCATTATCAACTTAATTATTATCATATTTATTATCATTAGTGTCGTCATCTTTATTATTATTCTGTTTGTTACCATTATCGACATCGTTATCGTTATTATCATTTTCATTATTCTTCTTATTATTACTATAAATATCGTCATTTTCATAATTATCATTACAGTTATTACTGTTTTCATCAATATCGTCGTCATCATAATCGTCGTTGTTATTATCATTGTTATCATCATCATCGCCGGTATTATCGTCTTTATTATCATCGTCGTCATTATCATCGTCAACACCATGATTGTTGTTATTATCATACTTATTATTATTATAATAATCATCACAATTATCATAAGTATTACAATAACTATCATTATTATCATTCTTATTATCATCATCACCATTATTATCATGATTATCATCTTCATCATCATTATCATCTTAAGCATTAGTGACATTATCGTCATACCAACGATTATCGTTATCATCATCATAATTATTTTTATTGTCATTATTTTTATAATTATAGGTATTATCGTCATTATAACCATCATTATTGTCACTATCGTCATTATTGTTATTGTCATCATAGTTATCATCGTTGCCATCAGCATTATTATCATATTCGTTATCGTCCTCATGATAATTATCATCGTTGTTCTTATCATCATTGTTATCATCATTATTATCACTGTTATTATCATTGTCGTCATTATAATTATTTTTAACATTTTTATTATTTTTATTATCTTTGTCGTTTTTATTATCATCATCATCATCATAAGTATCATAATTATCATCATAATGATTATTATAATTATTGCCATTATCATAATGATCATTATTATTATTTTTATTATTGTTACATGTATTATTATTTTCATTTTTATTATTTTTATGACTATTAAGATTCTTACTATTATCATTATTATTATCATCATTATTATCATCATCATTATGAATTCTATTCTTATTATCATCATTGTGATCATCTACTAAGACATTATCACTAAGATCATCGCTAACGTTAATACTATCGTCGTCGTCGTGATCATTGTACTCGTCGTCGTTACTATCTTAATCATCATTATAATCACTATTGTTATTATCATTTTTAGTATAATTGTCATGATTATAACACTGATAACATTATAATTATTATAATTATCATCACAGTCATCATTGTTTTTATTATTACTGTCATTATCGTTGTCGTCATTGTCTTTAATCTGATTGTCATCATTATCGTTATCATCATCGTCATTAATATTTTCATTATCATTCTTAGTATTACAATTAATATCGGCATTGTCATAATTAGAATCACTGTTGTCATTGTTTTTATCAATTACGTTGTCATCATAATCTCCGTTAATATTATCATTGATATTATAATCATCGCCGGTACAATCATTTTTATTATCATCGTCGTCATTACCATCGTCAACACCATTATCGTCGTTTCTATCATCGTTATTATTATTATCATCATCATCGTTATTATTATAAGTATTACTTTAACTATTATTATTATCATTCTTATCATCATCATCACCATCATTATTATAATTGTCATCGTCATCATCAACATTAGCATAAGCATTATTTACATTATTGAAATAACTGCAATTATCGATATCATTATCATCATTTTTTTAATGTCATTACTTTATAATCATAATTATTATCGTCTTTATTACCATCATTATCGTCACTATCTTTATTATTACTATAGTCATCATAGTTATCATTGTTGTCATTACCATGATTATCATAGTCATTATCGTCGTCACAATAATTATCATCGGTGTTATTATTGTGAATGTCATCATTATTATCATTACCGTTATCATTATTGTCGGCATTATTACTTTTATTATTTTTATTATTTTTACTGTTATTAGTATTATTATTTTTGATATCTTCATCAACATCGTCATCAGCATCATAATCATTAAGATAATCATTATAATTATTGCTATTATCATAATTATTTCCATCAATATTACCTTTAGTATTATCTGTATTATTATTACTATGGTTATCTCTATTATTATTCTTATTATTATTAAAATTATTATTATTGTTATTGTTATCATCACTATTATCATTACCAGTATAACTCTTCTACTTTATATCGTCATCGTGATCATCTACTGAGTCATCATCACTAACTTTATCGCTAACGTCAATACTATCATCGTCGTTATGATTATTGTACTCGTTATTATTATCATTGAAATCATTTTTACAATTACTATTATCATCATTGTCATTATTATCATTATCGACATCGGCAGTATTGTCGTCTCTACCATTCTTGTCAACATTATCATCGTTATTATCATCATTGCAATTATTAACGTCAATTATATAATTATAGTTATTCTCATCGTATGCATTACTATCGTTGATATTATAAGCATTATTATCATTATCATCATCATTATTGTCATCATCTCTATCATTATTATTATNGATTATCGTCATTGTCATTATCATTGGCATCACCATTATTATAATCATAATGATCCATATTATTACTGTCACCAACTTTATCGTCATTGTTGTCATTTTTTTATCGTTCTTATTATTGTTATTGTTATCGTTATCAATGTTGATATTGTGATTTTTATTAAATAATCCAGTGTTTCACAACACAATCACTTTGAGTACTGAAAAAAACCATTTTATCAAAGCGAGTAATGTACTATGTATTAATACCATATACTGCTACAACTACTTCACCATATTATTATTATTATTATTATTATTATTAACGTCATCATCGTTGTCATCATCATCATAATTATTATTATTATTATCATAATCATCATCATTAACATTATCATTATCGCTATCATCATCATCATAATTATTATTATTATTATCATAATCATCATCATTAACATTATCATTATCGCTATTATCATCGTCAGCGTCATAATTATTGTCTTCATCTTCTTTATCGTTATCGCCATCGTCACATCATGATTATTATTATGATCATTATTGCTATTATTATTATTATTATTATTATCATTATTATCATTATCATTATCATTATTATTTTAATCATTTCATTCATTATCATTGTCATCGTAATTATCTGAATAGGCATCATTATTATTATCATTATTATCATTATCATTATCATTATTATTTTAATCATTTCATTCATTATCATTGTCATCGTAATTATCTGAATAGGCATCATCACAATTATCATAGTCACTGTTTTAACCATCGGCATTATTATTATTATAATCACTAACATTGTCTTTATTATAATTATTATCATTTACATCATAATTATCATTACCATTATTATAATAACCTGCAGCATCGTTATTGTCAACACTATTGTCATTATTGACATCGTTATTATCATCATCATCGTCGGCATTATTATTATTATTATTAACAACATCATTATTGTCGTCGTCAATTTTATCGTCATTGTCTTATAATCATCAACATTATCGTTGCTATTAGAACCGTCATCACCATTATTACTGTCGTCATCATTATCGTCGTCATCATCATAAAGATTGACGTCGTTCTTATTATCCTTATTATAATTATTGTCATTATCATTACCATCATAAATATCATCATAATCATTATTATTGTCATTATAATCATCGTCTTTAGTACCATAGTCGTCATTATTATTTTTGACATCTTCGTTATTATTATAAATGTTTAGATCATTCATTATTACTTTTATTTTTATGATCACTTTTTTGATCATGACAATTGTAATTATCATTTTTGACATTATTATGATTATTTTTATCATTATCATTATTATAAGTATTAAAATCATCAAGACGTTGATTCTCTTGATTGTAATTATTAATGCACGATATTATTATTTTATTTATTTTTGTCTTCACGAACTATCTCTTTATTTTTTTCATTTTTTTATGAATTTGTGTCTATACATTTATCTACACAATTTTATACTTAAAATCCGAAAATTGAAACTATTCATTACTTTAAAACACTTCAAATAAAGCATGCNAATAATCTTTTATATTATTATTATTGTTATCATATTTTTTAATCATGATCATCGTCAATTTTGTTATCGTCGTCATTGTCATCACCATCATCATTGTCGTTGCCATTATCATCGTCAATGTCATCATTATCGTTATCGTCATCGTTATAGATATTAGTATCATCTTTATTATCATCATTATCATCACTACTATTGTCATTATTATAACTATTCTGATTGTCATTAGTATTGTCATTGTGGACGTTATTATCGTTTTTATCATTAGTCTTATTTTAAAAATATTATCATTGTTTTTTGTAGTATAATTATTACAGTCATTATTGTCTTAATCATTATTGTCGTCATCACCATCGTCGTTTATCATCATTGTCATTATCGTCATCTTTATCATTGTCATCATAGACATCATCGTAGATATTACTATTATCGTAAACGTTATTATTATTGTTTTTGTCACCATTTCTATAAATATAATTACAATCATCTTTATCATTATCATTAATTTTATAATTATCATTATCATCATTATCATCACCATTCTTACCATCATTATCATTTGTTTCGCCATCATCATTGCTATTATAGTTTTTATCGTCGTTTACATTATACTTGTCATCTTTGTCGTCGTTATTACAATTATTATTATACTTATTATTATTATCACCATCTTCATTATCATCATCATTATCAACATCATCGTTATCGTCGTTATCGTCGTTATCATCATTATCGTCATCATTACCATCATCATTGTTGCCATTGTCCTCGTTATCATTGTCATCATAGTTATCATCGTCGTCATCCACATTATAATCATAGTTATTATTGTCGTCATCATAATCCTTATTATCATTATCTTTGTCTCTATAATTATTATTACTATAATCTTCATTATCCTTATTAATGTTGTCATTACTATTATTAGTATCATCATTATTATCTTTATTTCTTTTATTTTATCATATTTGTCATTACCATCATCATAATTATCATCATCGTCGTCATTATCATCATTGTCGTCACTACTATTTTTGACGTCATTATTCTAATTATTGTTATTTTGGTGACTTTGTATTTACTGACACTAACTTCTTTATTTATGTATACGTCTTAATAATATTTTATCTTATACTTTAGAGTCCTTCAGGTAAAATATTAACTGAACAAGATCGAAAAATTTTTTGCACATAGGAGAAAATTGTTAAATTACGTTGGTGATGCGTATTAACATGTGCAATTATACCAATGGTGTTATTTCTTGATAAATCTAACTTTTATCAATGTACTTAAAATATCATATATACATAAGAGACGTATGAAACTTTTATGAATAATTGCTTCCGTTCATCTTCATTACGTCAATGTGATAAAAAAAAAATTTTAGTCATTTATCTATTTGAAATAAGTCTTTGATGATTCTTAATAAATTGTTAGAAAAACTTGTTTGAACTTNAGTTATAACGTTGGCCGTTATTATTATTATAGTTATTACTGTCGTTATTATTATTGACTTTATTTTCATCGTCGTCATTATTATTATTAACCTTATTTTTATTGTCATCGTTGTTATTATTCGTATAATCACTATCCTTATTATCCTCATTATCGTCATCGTTATTGCAACGGTCATCGTCATCATTTTTACCATCGTCATTTTTGTCATTACAATCGCATCATTATCATCATCATCATGACCATCATGTTCAACGTTATCTTAATTGTTATTATCATAATTGTTATTATTCTTATTGTCATTATCATTATTATTATAGTTGTTTTCTCCGTCATTATTATCGTCTCTATTATCATCGTCGTCATTGTAAGTATTATCATTAACATTAGCATCATAATCATTATTGATATTATCTTTAACATCTTTATTATTGTCATTATAATTGTTATCAACATATCCAGTATCGCTATTATTTTTTTTATTATTATTATCATTATCATTATCTTTTTTATTATCGTCGTCGTTATCGTCGTCATTACCATCATCGTCAACATTAACATCATTTTTATATATAACGTAGTCATTATTTTTATTAAAATCAAAATTATTATTCTGATTATCAAAAGAATAATTATTATTATCATTATTAGTGTCATCAGCATTTTTATTTATATCATCATTATCAGTATCGTCGTAGTCAACATTATCATTGTCATCATTGTAATCGTCATTATTATAGTAATTAGCATCATCTCTATTATTATCATCATTATCATACACATTATTATTATTTTCATCATTATCGTCAATTTAATTACTAAAATTTTCTCCATGACCATGATTATCGTCATTGTCATTATCATTGGCATCACCATTATTATAATCATAATGATCCATATTATTACTGTCACCAACTTTATCGTCATTGTTGTCATTTTTTTATCGTTCTTATTATTGTTATTGTTATCGTTATCAATGTTGATATTGTGATTTTTATTATTAACATTATTATCATTATCGTCGTCATGATCGTCGTCATGATTATTATTATTGTTATCATTAATATCACCATTTTCTTCATTATTATTATCACCAACATCATTGCCAATCATTTTTATTATTGTTATCATTAATATAATCGACATTGTCCTTCTTGTTGTCTTTACTATTGTTGTTATCATTAGTGCCGTCATCATCATTATCGTCATGATTGACGACAAAAATATTTTTATAATCATTATTATTGTTAGCATTATTATCGGCATTATTATGATCATTATTATTGTCATCGCCCTTATTAATATCATCATCTTTATCATCAATATAATTATCATGATCATCATTAATATCATCATCATCATTATCAGCATCACGATCATCATTATCATGATCATTATGATCATTTTTATTAGCATAATTATTATCATCATAATTTTTATCATTATCATTATGCTTGTCATTATCTTAACTACTAGTATCATCATCATAATTATAAGTATTATCATCATTACCATTTTGATCATCACATTCATCATTATTGTCATTGTATTTATCTATATAGGCGTCATCACCATTACTATCGTCATTGATATTTTTATCATTATAGTCATTATTATAATCATCATCATTGTCTTTATGAAAATAATTATAATTCACATTGTTATCATTATATACAACGTAATTATCACCAACAGCATCATCATCGTCATCACCATTGACATGACCTTATCATACTTATTGTTCTCGTCGTTATCGTCATCATTATTATTATAATAATTGAAATCATTATTATTGACGTCATCATCGTCGTCATCAATATCGTCATTATTATCATTATAAAAATCATCATACTACACAATATTATCATCACTATTATTATCGTCATCGTCATCATCCTTAGGATTTGTTTAATTATTATCATCGTCATCGTTATTGTCATTATCAATATTATTATTACTATGGTTATCTCTATTATTATTCTTATTATTATTAAAATTATTATTATTGTTATTGTTATCATCACTATTATCATTACCAGTATAATCATCATCATTAACATTATCATTATCGCTATTATCATCGTCAGCGTCATAATTATTGTCTTCATCTTCTTTATCGTTATCGCCATCGTCATTATCGTCATCATCATATTAATAATTAATATTATCCTTATCGTTCTCATTATTATCGTCATTATCGTCATTATCATCATCATCATCATCATCATCATCATCATCATCATCATCATCATCATCATTATTATCATCATCATCATCATCATCATTATCATCATCATCATCATTATCATCATTATCATCATTATCTTCATATTATCATTATCGTTATTGTTTAGTATCGTGATCTCAGGACAGTAGAGATCTTAGAGCAGTGGAGATCTTATGACAATGGGGTAACAATTTTACTTTTCCTATTGGGATTATTTAAGATTGTGTTAGTATTGGTCCTGTAATGGCAGAGCCAATCAAGAGTAGTTGCCGCATTTGCCAAACTTCACATGACCCACTACATACTTTGACCCGTGGAGAACAAACTGTCTTTTATTTATTTTTGTCTTCACGAACTATCTCTTTATTTTTTTCATTTTTTTATGAATTTGTGTCTATACATTTATCTACACAATTTTATACTTAAAATCCGAAAATTGAAACTATTCATTACTTTAAAACACTTCAAATAAAGCATGCTTTTGGAGTATTTTTCTCAATTAATTATACAAGTCTTCATATTTTTAGATAGCTATGGAGATGTGATCTGTTGTGGAAACTTAAAACTTATTATCGATAGTAATGACAACCTTGCATCTGAAAAGGGTTTTAATCTTCCTAAGCTGTGTTACCTATCTCTAATTTTTCTTTAACTCTGATAACTTGTTTGTTAGGAGGTGAATGTTTTTAGCGATACGGTTGAACCCAGCATAGTCCATTTTCTGAAATAAATCAAAAATGCAATCATCATGTGCTATTGTTTATAGTATATTAAGTAAAAGTAGCTACTCACTTTAAGAACTAGCCTTATTTGTAAACAGATGAAAAGAGCTTAAATATTTTTGTATTGCTTCCGGTATATTAGACTGGTATACCTTCTTATGTAGGGCTAGCTTCTGTCTCTTACTTGGAAAAGGACCTGATGTGCTCTCTGACTCATACAGCGTGAAAATGAGCTCTGCAGGCTAAGTTAACTTCTGATATAGGGATATTCCATTTTCTAAGGATTTTCCTACTCTAACATTCTCAATTGGCTGCCACTTTTTGTATTTTTCATCTACTTTTTTCGTACTTCTGCAGTAAGATTTGTAGGAATACCTTATCCCTCTTATCTATTATTAGTTGATGCCCCAAAGGCCATGTCTCTGTAGATTTCAACAGCAGACAGTGCTTATTATCTTTTGGACTTATTAATCTCAGATTTGTAAAATTTGCAATCTTAATAGTGTTCAAATCTTATTTTTTTATCAACTTATCATCTTGCATATGAATACGATACATTTTACTATGGAGACCATTTAATTTAAGCATAGTTTTACCACAACACTTATCCCTTGTGAGCCCACTCACATTTTCATTTCTTCGAGGTAAATTGGAACGATTATCTTTTGTATGATTTGATCCATCGAACTTATCGATATCTTTACCGACAATTTTCTAAATGTTTTTATCTTAAATTTTGCAGATTAAGCTATCAGTACCCTTGTATAGTAACTTGCACATACCCGTAAATATTGTTTTTATATGAATTTTCAAAGTCATGTATACATGATTTCAGACTATAGAATAGACTGAGTCCAACGTAGAAATGGCTTCTAATAGTGATATCTGCTCGTGCTGGTTGTATGACTACGAGGTTTTTGGCATTTATTATGTAATTGTGACAATTAAACTGTGTACTTACGATGATAACAGTGGATTTATGCTCTAACCTCTTATGTTTACTGCATATGTGTAATGTATCAGGGCATGACTGACGTTTAGTCTATTAAAACACTGCTTATATACTCTCCTAAATGCACACTTTTAGGCTTGCAGACTACAAATACAATGATTTTATTCTCTAGAGCTCAGTCGTGATCCAACCTCCGTAGAGTTATGCGCATACATAAGAAATGGTGTGGTCTTCGAAAAAAAAATATAAACTTTCACCCACTTAACTTAACATACCAGGCTTTCAGTACAGTGGACCAGGTACTCAACTTGTGTAACGTTTTGTCAGAGGTAATCCTGGTATAAAGCTCCCAGACAAAGCGTGCAAGGATAACGACATAGATTGTTCTCAAAACCAAGAAAACATTGAAGCTAGAAACTCAGCAAATAGAGTCTTAGCCGAGAAAGCTTAGCAAAGACTTAAAGTTGGAGATTAAAGTATTGGAGAGAAAGCTGACACTCTAGCTATTGCGAGTACTATAAGGCTTATAAGAGAATTGTATATGGGTATAAAAAGTAAAAAAAAAGCGTGCACTGCCTTATGAACAGTCACTAAAGCCGTATTACGAAACAGAAATAGCAAAAGCAAAGATGCCCTCAAGGATATTACTTCGGCTGACAAAGGGGCACGTAGTGTGGTTAAGAAAGAAGGTGATAAGAAAAGTGTAAAAGTACCACATATTTGACATTTTCCTGCTTGATCTAGCAATGTACTTCCTGTATTACCCTTATTTGCGGGCTTAAGTGCGATTGAAGCACTAGCTATTGGTGTAGCTAAAATAATGAGGAGTATAAATACTAGTGTAGCTGCTAAATAGCAGCTGCAAAAAAGCTAAAGACAGAATAAAACTAATGACACTATTGCACTTAAAAAAGGCCTTAAACTTCGATTATATAATACAAGATCAGGTGTCTACTAAGGGCCATATGCTGGAAGTGACTTATAAAAAAAATTCAACTGAATGACAATGCCTAAATGAGCTGTAACCAACATTGATCTATTTAAGTGTGCTAAGAAACTTAAAGTTATCAATTTTTGTGGGGTATTTCTGCGAAGCAACTAACTTTTAAATGAGCCATGATGTCATAAAATAACTTTTGTAAATCTTGGCGATAAGGTTGGCTCTGGAACTAATTGGGTAGCGTAACGAAAATGTAATGATAAATGTAATGATAATGTTCCATAGTTACTTATAAGTATTAAAATCATCAAGACGTTGATTCTCTTGATTGTAATTATTAATGCACGATATTATTATTGAGTAGATTGTCAAAAAGTATATAAACAAATATTAATAGCAAGATCCAACAATATCACATTTCCTAGAGTAACTATCTGTACCCGTACAATTAATTTTCGATTAAAAGATGCTATAGGCCGTCTCTTGAGTTTCACTGAGCATATTTTAGAAGATAACGTTATCCATAGTTGGCTAATTTTAAAGTTAACACGTTATGATTTGAGCGCAACATTGCAACTGGAGCCTTTATCAATAAAAAAAGGCTTATACAATTCACGAATCTTTTCCATCCGTCTTGCTAGGATACAAAGTTATTTAAGTTCCTTCACATACAATTTTTTGACCGATTGTTCGGCACACTATTAATCACATACAGTAACGTGTAGTTAAACAGGATGGTGAGTCAGTCAAGTTTTTTGGAGAAGTCGTAACGATAAGGCTGCACATAATACCTCCACGAGAATGGGAATCGTATATAATAATAAAAGGTATAGAAGCAGCTCGACACGCACTCCTGTACTCAGTGGGCAGCGAGCATCCAAACCATCAATACGTTAAAGGAGAAGAGAACTAATACGTTAAGAGCTAATTTATCAAAACATTTAATTTCTAAGAAGTCAAGTATTAAAAATATAAGGCCCTGGTCGCAAGTACCTTGTATATTTTCATTTTGTTGCACCAAGCATGGGAGAGATTCTAAGTATTTAGTAACCTTTGACCTATCACTTTTGACAAATCTATTGCACAGTATGATATCCGTACTCATCATTTATGTGCATCTGAAACTTATAATAATAGTTATAAATTCCATTTATCAAATTAACATCAAGATCTGTGTCTGCTTTTATCACGCAGTTCCCTTCACATTTATGAAAAGATACTAAAATTAGATGGTAATACGGCAACAGTAAGTTTTTAATTAGTTCAGAATGCCATCTACCATCTATTAAAAGAAAGAGATACAAGATTAATGCTGTATAGATAGATAAATGTAAGACTGTGGGTCTGACGACCCGTATAAAAGATTGGCTAACACGTAGTCATGGTTGAAATCTGATGACTGAAAATGCCAGTTTATTTGGAACTTTGGGTAAAGCAACTTTAAGTAATATTAGTGGCTTTTTTAATGTCTTGATTTCTCTAAATATTATGTTTTGCTGACGTTTATCGCAAAATTGTTGTCAACGTGTAACATGAACTTATACTCACAAGATCAATAACTGATTAAAACTTAGCCATTCAATCAAAGATAGTATCTAATGGTCACGTTAACTTAGTCTGAGTGTGGGAAGAGTTTAAGATAGGAATATTAAAACTTGAGTGGCATATTTCCTATGTAGTAGTGTCAGATTCTCAAAAAATTTGACTGCTTAGCTGTTGACAACAAAATCAGCTTATATCTAAGAACCTTAGGTCTTTGGAGCTCTATGAATAAACACATTCGCCCACGATATTAAAACATATTTGGAGAGTCAAAAGGTCCAATCAGTTGAAAAATCTACCTTATACAATTAAGGGTTTCCAAACGAACAGTAAAAAAAACAAGAATTAATGCTAGTGTGTTTCATTATTGTAACATAAGAAATGTAAGACTCTATTCCAATTCTCAATATCATCCCTACGATGAGCTCAATTTTGATATAGTAAAAAGTCAGTTGGCACTGTTATGACATGTTTGCTCATTTTCACAATTAATCATGGTAAAAATTATGCCCCACTTCTAAGCAAAGTCTTATTCTTATTCTTCATTTCTCTCATCGTCATTAACTGCTCCAAGCAAAATGTGTCGCTAAAAAATCCTCCAGATAATTTACATTAGGAAATTAAATTTCACGATAATTCTTTCACCAACACATCAGCCTATTGCTTTATTCTGCATCGATCTTATTGTTTAATACAATGCAATGAGCAGAGATGTTAAAAAACTCGTGTAAAGTAGTGGTAGGGGTAGATGGTACTATAAAAAAAAACAATAGCTTAGTACTCACAATCGTTGAACCTCGTGAGAGCGACGTGCATAAATACAGTACCCACGAAGTTCAACCATCATGAGTACTAAACTATTGTTTGTTCTTATTTTACTCGTTTTTTAAGTTTTTTTTATAGTAAACTACATGAATGCAATACTAACGTTTACAGAGCTCCGTTCTTCCTACGGGTCTGGCGACCCCCTCGTTAGATGAGAAATGGTGTCTATACTCATCTTATGTTTAAAGAACTTCATTCTTACCATGGGTCCCATGACATATTTATACCTCCTGATTTGTGGTTTTAATTTCCTTTATATTTTTTTTATTTGTTTTTTTTTGTTTTTATT
>NW_019380070.1:0-55780 GCF_000648655.2 Copidosoma floridanum | reverse complement strand
GAATTTGAAATAAGCGCCTTTAAAAACCATTGATACGTTCTTCAACTCTATTGTATATGTTTATCTTAATGATTTGTTTATAACAGTAACTATTAGCATTATTTTAATGCCAAAAAAACATCAGGTTTCAAAAAAATCGGTTGGTATTGTATGCATCAAATGCATAAAACACTTACTTCTAATGCGTAATAATGCGCCTTATTCTACCTAATCTACATAACCATATTTATGCTAATTAAATTTTTGTTTTCATAGATTTATTACTTAGAAAACAATTACATAATTTTTTATTCATTTAATGTATTATCAGTGAATACAAATTAAAATGGAATATTATAGTTACGAACCATACGATAAGTACACGAAACTGAGTTTCTGTAGTCAGCAGCGCTCGTAGCAGAGTGGGTAAGGTACTTGACTCGTATACAGGAGGTTGAGGGTTCAAATCTCTTTATTGAAAAGTGTTTTTTTTTGTCTTTTTTGTTTTTTTTTAGAATTGTAAAAAAAAAAAATTTTAAGTCAAATAAAAATTATTGTGGAAAAATAAAATTACAATTGGTTTGAAAATCAATTGCTTGGGAGTGTGAAGGGGAACGGTGGACGGAGGTGGGCAGGAGAGTAGTGCGGCAAGGTTGGCTGATACATGGTGGGTTAAAGGAAAGTTTGTAGGGAACTGTTGGTGAGGGGAACGGGGTAAGGGGGGAAGCTCGTGAGAAAGAGATTTTCAGTAAGCCACTTTCGTTTCATTAAATCTGTCAGTTTTAAAGTTCCAGCCCCCCGAGTAGGCGACATAAAGAACTTCGTTTTAAAAACCAGCTCTTAATCTGATTCTAGGTGGATTGTCTTGAGATTATCAACGTTAAGTGTGCCCCATTACTGATCTACTAGTAAAAAATACAAAAAATCAAAGAAATAGCAGTATGTTATCAAATTTAATGCATATCAAACACAATATAAATTTTACATGATACGGTTTAAGCCCAAAAACCAAAATGCCACTAAATTTTGAGTGATTTTGGATGGACAACTAAGGTATTTTAAACTAGTTAGTAAAAGTCTTTAATTCTTTGATGATGAAAAAAGAGATAGTTATCACATGAGTGTAAATGGGGTACCAGATATCAAGATCATGGATTTTAATAGATCTCTTTATAAGAACAGTCTTTCACAAGAGCACACACGTAAATGCATAAGTCATAGTAAAGTAAGACATAAATTAAAATACACTCTCAGGAAACATTTTAGTACTACAATTTCTTAAACAACGATCATTATCATTAGTGATGTTGTGAACATATCATCTGTAATTTTGATCGAGAAAAAACGAATCATGCTGCTTCACCAGAGTTATAGTTGTGTTGGTAAAAATACGAAGTACGGCATTGCTATGTTTAAGTAATAAGAACCTTATTTAAAACGCCTCATCAGCAAGTAGTTATGGTACAGATTCTTGTGGTTAAATACGTTCGTTATGTCAATATTCATAAGTTTGTATAATCAAATCAGTCCTATGTTTCTTGCCTAACTAAATAGCTCCAAAAGTGACTCGTAGCGAGAAAGTCAATCACAGTTTTTAGTCACCTATGTAAAATTATAAGGTCTTGTCTTAGTATCCAACGTTTGACACATGAGGAAACACACAGTTTCTGTGCCATTAAAAAGCACCTTTTTTCACTTTTAATACGTTTTTCTCGAAAATCACAAAAATGAAGTAAATCATTTTATCCGGGAAGCCACAGAAATATACATATAGTGACTAAGGTTTGAACTCATTTTTTGATCTGGCCCGTCAACTGAAAGTTGAAAACAATCAATATGGCCTACTTATTTGTATCCAATAAACATGTATTCGCAAACGGTAGAGTCTCAAAAGTGCTTGATTATCATTCGATTGTTTAAAAAAAAGACCATTTTACGACGAATATAATTTTATAATTCACTTCTTCAATAGGTAAATGTGGTTTTAGTTATCGTTCTCACATAATGAAAGTTGCATACACATGATAAAAACAACAGGAAGATCAGGAATTTTTTTTAGAAATCTTAATGCTTTTATCCAAGTACAACAGTCTTTCAGAAGAGCACACACGTAAATGCATAAGTCATAGTAAAGTAAAACATACATTAAAATACACTGTCAGGAAACATTTCAGTACTACAATTTCTTAAACAACGATCATTATTATTAGTGATGTTATAAACATATCACCCGTAATTTGAAAATCTATAGTTCAAAAAGTCAATGCAGCAGCAATGTCTTCCATGTGAATCGAAATGACGCAAGATATTACCACTGAAGATCAATGTTCTATTATAGTACGTTACACGCATGAAGGCAAAGTTAATGAAAGACCGTTGAGTGTTATTAAAAGTGTGAGCACTACTGGTGAACTTTTCAAAAACATTGTCAAAAAAAATTTAACTGCTGTTGGTATTGATATAAAAAGTTGCATCGCTACTTTAATTAATGAAGCATCAACTATACAAAGATAATGTAATAGCTTAACTGCATGGTTATGCCAAAAATCTCAAAAAACAATGCATGTCTGATGATTCAGACATAAGCTACACCTTGTGATGATTGAAACAACTAGCATAACTGTTATTTGTCAATCACTTTTTGGAATTCTCAATAACATCGGACTGTTGATTAAAGCATCTTTTTACGTTACTGTATATGCTACACAAGAAGTAATTTAATGTGACACCTGATTAATGTTTGATGTACAGTGAAATGCCAAATGGTTGAAAAAATCGTTCTTAACGTATGAAACAATTCTTTCTGCGTTGATGTTTTTGTTGATATTAAAAATCACAACGTTGTAATCTACTTTTTTGCAACAAAGAGGCCTAGATATTTGAAAAGCATTGAGCATAGTCAAATCAACATTTAATAAATTAAAAAATCGCAAGATAATGTTTAATTCTGTACAAAAAGCCACAGATAATTTTATTATAAATGCAAATCAATAATGAGACATAAGAGGATCAGAGTATATAGTTAAATGTGAATTACCTGTAAGAAAAGTAAGTAAATAGAATGACTCCCTGGATAACTTAGTAACGATAAAGTCCACCTAAATCCAAGTGAATCCAAATGACGAGTTTTATAAAAATAGTCTTTCATGCTATTCTAACAATTTGCAGAGATGCAATTTAATAGCTGGAATATATCTAGCCTTATATGATGCATTTAAATACGTATTGGCCCTGTCTGTAACGCAAGTTGCCTGTCAATGGTCTTTTAATCTCCTAAAATTCATTAAGAATTGATTCCAGGAGTCAAGAAAAGTTAGAAGCACTTATGCTAATGGTATGAATTGAGTTGAGTGTGAGTTGAGTGTTTATTATCGACAAGGGACTCAAAGTCCTACAGCACTGGGGCCGGATTTAGTTGCCATAATATGACTGAGCTCATGTACGAGTTGTAGTTTTCCAAATAATGTTTTACATATTTTGTTCAGCTTTATCTAAATAAAATAATATANTGAAAAACGAGAGTAGTAAAAAAAAAAAATAATAAAAAAAAAAAAATGGTAACAAAAAAGATAATAAATGTGTCTTACTCTCGCCCAAGCCTATCCCTACATAAAAACTACCCCAAGAAAGTAGTTATGGAACTGGCCTCGAGAACTCGGTTAATTGTAGCCCAATCGTAAATCAGGCCGTAGCTCATTCCAAATACGCGGAATGGCAACATAAAACGCACTCTGACAGCATTAAGTGGATGCGCAGGCTATTCTCAGGTCCAACTCTGAGTAATAATGCACACCATATGCTTCATGTGATCTATACACTTATCGATTTGAGAGATACGAAGGTTGAGTACGCTTAAGCACCGAAATGAGCTAGCAAATAGCCAGGTAAACTCTGCGTTCACGGAAAGGGAGGATCGCTAGAGATCTATATACAGGAATTATATGATTCGAACGGGCAGCACGGGTGGCAAATTGCAGGCACGCATTCTTACAGCGAGCAAGCTTCGTGCACAATACACTGGACATATCCAATTCAATTTCAGAACAATACTTCAAGTACGGAGGGATCAGTGAACTGACCAGCATCAAGCCAATCGAACGTGGTAAAAGGTCCTGGCACCCTTAAAGACGTAAGAGGCCAGCGTAGTTCCTACGTGAAGTCTCAATCGCAAAGGATCCCCAAGACAGAGTGCTGTCAAGAGTAGCCCCAAGTAGATTTAAGGATTCAGCGAGCTCTATCTGTACTCCATGAAGAGTGGGGGCATGGTCAGAGAAATCGTGGACCGTGACCATATAACTTCGCAAGCTGAACTACGCTGCAAGAGTCCTCCTTCTATTTTCCGTAAAATAATAAAAATTATCAAGAGCCCAATGCGAAACACAGTCGAAATCCGAGTTAACCACCCTCACTTTCTCTCTTATCTGGCGCACAGGGCTCGAGTACTTGAAAACAAAATCGTCTGCATATAACTGGCAGCTACACGACTCCAAAACTGATGGCAAGTCGTTGATGAAAAGAGAGAATAAAAGCGGACGGCACAAACTTCCCTGCGGCATGCCTGAAGTATGATCACGCCGATTCGATACAGACCCATCCGATAACCTATCAGCCTGCGACCGCCTAGATAGAAATGACTCAAGTATAAGAGAAAGACATCTTAGAAAAAGTTCCAGTTGATGACATAATTAAAAGTTTATTCTTGAAAAGTAACGTTTGTAAATGTTTAACTGATATACAAGATGTAACAATACAAATAAAAAAAAAGATAAAGTAATAATATACGGTATCTTTACACTAATGCACTAATAAGAGGCATTCTGCGTTACTTTTTTTTATCGTGTCAACGTATGTCACATTATAGAATGGATGATAAAAAGTTATACTGTAAGACCTCAGTAGCTACAAAATATTACAATACAGGCCTTGAAAAATAACAGAGTGTACGCCTTTTCTATGTACATACATACAATATAAGTGCCACACAATCGTATTTTATACATATTTCTGAAGCAAAAATAACCTAACTGTTTACTCATTAATTCCTCTTATAAAAGCTTTTGTGAATTATTAAAATAAACGTAAGCATTAAAATTTGACTATTGCTAAGTAGAAAAGTTAAAAAACTCATTAAGACTTGCGCAAGAGTACAAGATCGAGGATCAGTACAAGATGTGGCCAGTCCACCTCTGACCACAACACCTGAAAAATGCAGGAAATATAAAATAATGCATGCTCTATAGGAAGCATCTCCTTAGAATGCCCATATCAATGTACAAGATAAACTGCTTGTAAGCAGGAGCCCCTATAGAGACTGCTTATTCCTATGCATGGTGATGAAGAAGTCGTAAAAAAGGACACATTATTGCACACGCACGAGCGTGAATGTATGTCTCTCACACATTTCTAATGGTAGAGAATTAGGAAACTAGGTTCAATTCAATTGTTTAATACTGTGCTTTTTTCTACACGTACATAGAAACAAACAGTCTTACTGTTCTAAAAGAACTCTTTCGTACTCTTGCAGAGTAGAAGTATAAAAAAGACCTGCGTAGGGAGTTGTCAATTTACGCTACTAGAGAAAAGTCTTATAATCTAAAGGTTAAAAAAAAATCTTTATTGTTCAAAAAAATTGAAAATACCTTCCTTATATTTAATATCTTCAGAGATTTTTGTTAGCATATTAAACACTACCAGTTGTTAATTTTTAAGCTAATAAGTGCTGGTATCATCACCTCCTAATTGTTGCTTAATTTCGTAAATGTAAGTGCACTAAGCCTATATTGAAAATAGTACAAATAATGTTGTAATTTTTTTTTGCTACAAAAAACCATGTTGCTTCGTCTCGGACGACTATACTAATGCTCTGGACGAAGGCTATGCCCTGATTGGTCCTGGATGACAATTATGCCCTTTTGACTTCTTGGGAGAAAACTATGCCATTTTTTTGATCCCAGACAAAAAATATGCCCTTTTTCGGTCCCAGGTGAAGACTGTGACGTTTCCTGGCGTCCGGACGAAGACTATGCCTTTTTTTCTAGTTTGGATGAAAACTATACTATTTTTCTGAGTCCAGGCTAAAACTGTATCCTTTTTATGCATCTGGAAAAAAACTTAGTTGAAATACTTCCAAACATTATTTGCTTACCACTCTTGCCATGTACTTCTCCTAAAACAAAAAAAAAGTATTTAAAGACTTCGTGATACTTGTGTCTCAGTGTTTGTGTTTTAAATTGTATTTTCCCATTAAGGTTCACATGCTCGTGAACCCACGGATGCCCTGTTGGAAGAACAACACGTAATCGTTACTCTTAGCAGGTTTAGCGGCTCTAGTATTTAGAGTTCTAGTAAAAGTTTGAGAAAAAAGAGAATAAGCTTTTTTAAAAGGTTTCGTCAAGTGTATGTTACAATAACTGTAGAGAACAACCACTATCAAAAT
This sequence comes from Copidosoma floridanum, assembly GCF_000648655.2. The sequence continues at coordinate 49,365 of NW_019380070.1, read as the reverse complement.
GTATTTGACTATACATATAATCATAAACACAAATGTAAGGTGATTTTAAATGGATTTCACTTCATTCGTGCTCCAAAAAACGTCAACATCGTCGTCTAGACTCGGAAAAGTCTTCACCACGACTAAAAAAAAGTTATAGCTTTTATCTGGACTAGACAAAAGGGCATAATTTTCGTCGAAACTCCAGAAAAGGGCAGTCTTCATCCGGGATCCCAAAAGGGCATAGTTTTTGTCCGCACCAGACAAAAGGGCATAGTTTACGTCGAAACTCTGGAAAAGGGCAAATTAATTGTCTGAAATCTCAAAGAAGCACAGTTTTCGTTCGGACTAAGATAAAATTCATATTTTTCGTCCAGACTTAGGAGAAGGAGGTAGTTTTCGTCCAGGCTTCGAACCAGGGCATAGTCTTCGTGTGGGGTGTCAATGTACGTAAGATTCAAGACTAACTTAACTTTTACATCCTTTGGATATGCAATGTTCTATGTGTGAATTTAATACAACATTAAACATATGTACAATTAATTGTTGTTGGAATCTTTGTATTAGACAAATAAAATTTATTTTAATTTTTAGCTACCATGAAAGTTTAATACGCCACTTAGTCTAATTGCGGTTAATGAAAACAGTAGACATAGCTTATTTTTAATATAAGCTTGAGATAACTCATTCTGTTTTCTTGTACATTAACATTTATTATTTAATCACAGAATTTTTTTGTACTTCACAAGTCTGTATTGATCTTTAAATTGATGATAAGAATATAGGTCTTAGTTACATGGCAATTGTTCTTCAATGAATAGATTTATAGGTAAGATAAGTATTGTTGATTATTTTTTAAATTATAACGATTGTTTAGATAAATGATTAAAACAAATTTTTTTATCCTAATGATTGTTTTTTATACGTGGAACGACTCTATAATACGCTACTGATTTTGAAGAATCTGTAAGGTATACAAACATCTTGCATTTGAAACTACAAACAAATAACTTGGGCAAGAAAAAAATAAATCGTTTCAAAAGGTATGGTAAGCAAAATGTCTTAAAAAACTGATGTACGGTTTTTTTAAAACTTACTTCAAACGAAATAAGTAGTGCAACATCCTTCAAAGACATTAGAATATATCAACTCATTAGTTACCAGACGTTGAAAGGTACTACAGCTACAATGTGCTTAATCGATTATGATTTTTAAATCGATGATATTTTCAAAGAAACAATGACTTTCCAATAAAATAGGTGTCTAAATTATCTAAGACAATTTTCTGCGTGATTGTTGATTCCGAAAAGTATTTAAGGTTATAAAAAACGCAATAAGCTTTCGAAGAATACTACGGGAAATTATGTTAATAATAGAGATAATCGCACTTGTTTGTAAATCAACTTAATTTTAGAATTACCAGGTGAATTATGTGAATGTCCTCTTTTACCTATACCAAGAGAAGCTAAAGATACTGAAAAGCTTATACACAAGGAATTCTCTTCTATTAAGGAAACGTTTACCCATGTAACGAAAATATTTTTTAAAAAAGTTAATTATTCCTGGAGGAAATTACGTTCACATTCTTTTATTAATAAGGATACTAATAGAATCATTATTATTCAAGTGACTCTTAAAATATTATATGTAGTTGCGTTTAGAATTTTTAATTTTCAAATAAGTATTCGTTAATATTATCAGCAACGGATATCAAATAATATTTGTTTTGAGATATTTTTCAATTTAAATAGTTTTTGGGATAATAGTGTTGTACTTATACGAACGTTATTTGTTTATCAGTTTATTAAATAAAAAAATTCGTTAAGAGTTAAATAGGAAAACTAAAACCTGGTACAGCAAAGATAACGCAACGTATTAAGTGGTTAGTAAGTCAGATAATAAGATTTAAATCAATTTTTTAACAAAAATGTGGAATAGCATGCGTAAGCGTTTTACACTTCATGAAGTCAGTTAAAAAGTCACTACAGTGAAAATGCTAGGTAAAAGTTTAGGTACATTTAATGTTTTATATTCGGGTAATTTATAAGAAATTACTAAGTCTTTCATAAACAACGTAGAAGAAGAAAGAATAAACAGTGCCCATCACTCATATCCCTTCGTACCACAAAAAGATAGAAAATATTTTCCCCTCTTTATTAAGGTTCTAGCAGCCCCCCGTCTCAGCTTTGCTAGAGACTTACTAAATGGAACACTGTCGTATGTTGACATACCATATAAAACATTTTTAATTTAAAATTTTACATCTATGTCTGATATTTCTCAGAACAAAAATCTTCTTGATAAAAAACGTTTTTGTTTCAAATCCATACAGTCCATTTGGTCAATCTAAAATCCGTAAAAAGTAGGCAAAATTTATTGATCGAAAAAAAATCGTGCATTTCTCATGCCATAAAATAATTGTTGGCCTTAAAAAGCCGTTGATTTTCAGTTTCACCCGTATACTCTATAAATAGGGCTTTTTTTGAGGCTGAAAGGATTTAAAACTCACTAAAAATATGTACTAAAAAAATTTCTTTTTCTTTTATCTCAAAACTTTATAACCACAGCAACTAAGTTCTGAAGCTTACTCTCTAAAATTCTGATCGCCACAAAAATACGAATACATATTCTACCTATTTGAAAATCTGGAACATTCAAGAGATTACTATGAGGGTTATAGTGGACAGCTTATCCCTTACTTAAAAAATTTTTTATTTAATCTCGATAAATATTCAGCAGCATTTTCTTGATGCCTAAAATTGTATTGATTAGATGCATTTAAAGTTCTCTTTAAAATACAACTTCTTGTGACTTTTGGCATAGTTGAAACTCTTGCGAGTCCAAAAGGCTATTTTTTCAATCTTATAAGGTTGTTATGTATTTATTGGCAAGGTAGTTCGACGTCCGATGACCCTGAACAAGGACCGGTGAGCTTCTTAAGTAAACTCTGTCTTGACTGAAGTTTCCAGCAAACGTGATTGCCTCTATCCCTCACGGTGATCTTCTCTGCCCTGTTATTGCAGCACCACACTGGTCGGGAAAAAAACTACAATGTTTAAAGCTTTGGAGCTACTTGTAGAGCTCTTTTCTAACGTCTCCTAGTATAATGTAAAAGACGTTGGTGTCTAAAGCACCTTTTTTTTTTGCAGACTCAACTGTTTTGGTAAACCAAGGTGGAGAGGTTGGTTCGCGGTGCTTGCCCGTTGGAGACTGTCCCGTTGGCGCACGTTTATTATTTTTTCTTCATAGCTGTAAGGTTCTTCCAACCCAGACCTTGGAGAGGATCAGTGATTTCTAGTTGAATGCATAAAGTCGAGATAATAATATAGGGTCGTTGGTCACCGGGGTTTCCATCCTTGCGACGAACAACTCTGCTCGTGACATCCGCCAGTGAACAACTGACTTGGTTTAATAGTGGCTGGCTTTATATAGTCTTTTAGTTGATGAACCGTCTTCAGAAATCGTAGTAAAAATGTATGTGTTGGCAAGGCAATTTTAACTTAGGTGGCTCTTAAAAGATTCGATGACATTCATAGTTAAGTAGAGGACGTTAATACTTACAACGGCCCTGAATAGAGCTAGTGGGGTATTTCCAGTTGTTCCTTATTATTATTTTTGATGATGCAGAGCCAGCTGTGGGTAGCTGTGGGTAGTTATTGATCTTAGGTTCAAATTTATAATAAGTAGTAAGATTCTTAAAAAATGTATCGAATCTTTGACAAGAGTTATGACGAAAAATACAATTGAAAAAAGGTACAAACATTAACATCAAAGCGAAAATGTAGAAAAACGATGAAATTATAAGATAATTTTTTCAAGAAAAATTGGCCAGCAAAAATATACATACAATAAACCATTGACCACAAAATGTGGTGCTATTAGTTTCAAACTCTGGACTTCCAATAAGCTTTGATCTTTGTGTATACTCAGAAGAATTACCTGGTAATCGTCCTAAAGAAGGATTTTTCAATTAACTATACTATTTCATTTATTTCATGGTAATCCTATAATTCTTTTTTCTTTAGGAAATTAAGGATGAAGTACTAGTCATTTGAAAAATTACTGAAATAAGAGTAAGAGACTAACTATTACATTATTACTACCAACTGTCTTCCAGACCAAATAAAATACGTTTTAACCCCTTACTGTATGGAGGACAGCTGACACAACAATTTTTTTCATTTTTACATCACGATTAAATGTAAGGATTTTAACTATTGAATATATAATAAAAATAAGTTAAGAATTTCATATTACCTAGGTTAATTAGACGTCATTATTATGAGTGCATCCAACATTTTGAAACATTTTGAGACAAAGGAAAAAACTGAAAATCTTTTTATACTTCTATCTACATACACTGAAAGTCCAAGATGTATGCAGAAATGTTATTCAGATGCAATTTATATAAAGAAAAAATGTGGTTGACCTGATTAATTCTTAACAGTAACTAGTAATCCTGAATAAAAAGAATAGAAGTTAATTTCACCTAAATGTCCTAAAAGTACGACACCAAATGATATTTCACACATAAGTGTTAGACTAATTTACTTGAAATTAATGTTAGTTTTGCATGAAATTATTAAAAACAATATATTATTAAGTAAAGCATTAGCATACGTTTATCCCATTAAATGTTTCAAATTTGGTCTGCCTCATGCACATGTTTTAATAACTTTGCATTCCAGATGAAAAAATTATAACACCTAAATAAATTGATGCAATTATTTTAGGAAAAACTTCTTCTGGTGATACAAAACTTTCAAAAAGTCCTGGTATAATTAATAAATATGTACAAAAATTTTGTCTCAATCAGTCATAAACACAACTTCATTTTAAACGCATGGTCATCCTGAATAAAATCGAAAAAATAATACTTCTGAACAAAATGTTTATAAACTTTGAAGAAAAAATGAGATTTTAGTGGATAATTTAATGGTCGTACAGAATAATGAATTTTTTTCTTTTAAATATCAATGTCATATCAAAGTTTCAGGCTGTGTATCTGATCAAAGCATTAAATATATTATATTAATGACGTACAATATCACGCTTTCCGCGTCAACCATCCAACTTTCGAATCAGTTAAGCACTTTACTATTAAATAAATCATATCGTGGAACTTAGAAGTGGCAGACACTGACTGTGAAAGGCTTTAGCTAATTAACTTGGTAAAAACACAATGAAAGTTAGTTAATTTTTTTATATACTTTACAACCATTTTGACAAACGGTGCGTATAATGGCTCTGCATTGCTTCGTCACTATGCACATATAAGCTATCTTCATTAACATAGTAAGAAATTTCGTCAGATTTAATTGAAAAATCAATTACTTACGCAGCCAAAGGTGATTACAGCATTACTACTGCAACCTATAAAGGTGTTGGTTGTTGATAGATCAGATGATAATATTTATATAAATTTCTCCATAGACAGTCTTTGCATACATGTAACTTGGTGGCAACGGGCAGGCATACCGTTAGTTGAACACGAAGTTAGGACAAAGAGCATCACGACGAGACCCTCTTGATTCTAATGGGAAGTATATGGAGAAACGGAAGCAGCGAATAAAAAAAAATAGTAGGCGCAGTTTGGTCAAAGTTGCGTTGCATCTACTGTTAAATAGATATGCAATAATATCTCAAAGACCCAAATGACACTGGGAATGAGAAGAGAATTGGGTGTCACTGCAGCTGCCGTATGTACTTACACACATGCACTGACTAGAAAGACATAAACTGCTTATGGACTTCTCACAACAAACTGCTTACGGCTCTTATTTTGTTGTATTTCGTGCTTGTAATATGTCTTTTGTGTATGTGCAAAGTATAAAAGCCGATTAATTTTAAACACTGACTACAATACAACTTAACATCCATTTCGTAAAAGTCAGAGAGATGTTATACATTTATTATAATTTATATTGTAAAAAATTTTATTTTACTTATAGGTTTTTGTACCTAATAAGAGTCGACACGCTGTTTAAATAGCCAAAACGTTGTTTTGCTTTTTAAATAAATATAAATTATATTAGTTCTAACATTAGACGTTGTTATTCAAATTTAATAAAGTGCAGGTTAGGCTTTCTTATTCTGTTAACCATTTTCCAACCTTAATGCTTCCTGGTAGTCGTTTAAAGTATATATGCTTCTTAAACACTGTACATGCATCCTGACTAAAACGTCTATAGTAGCTCAATTATTCATAATAGCTCAAACGTCAACAGCAGCTCTTATTTGATGTTTTTATTACGGATAGCCTATTAAAGAGCTCTAAGACTTTTTATAGGACTTTATCTTAACTACAAGATGCCTGAGTAAACATTTAGGCGTAAACTGACTAATCCAGTTAACTACCTCAGAAGGCGCCCTTTTACGACCATAAGTATACATTCCTACTCTTACATTTTTTTAGTCAGCACATGACCTAGTTCAGTCTCTTACTTTTTTTTGTCACATGTTACTTCTTTAGGGCTCAAATAATCTAGAAGCTAATACAAGTGCAAATATCTTACGAAACAATATTAAAAATTCTGTTGTTCGTTCTAAAAATAATAAGTACTTTAGTAGTATAGCAAGGGCTGTTATTCAACACTTTATCTAAAATTTTTTGCTATTAGCAAAATGCTAAATAATTTTTCTTAATGTACAAAAATTAATGCTAGTAGCTTGTAGTTATCACTTAACCCATAGTTCAGTGTTCGATATGGAGTTTGTAACACATACAATTATTTACCGTCAAAAAAATTTGTGATACCAATGTAAAATGATAAATTATGACGATTTTAAGCTTAACAGTACTTATTTGTTTATATTTTTTTAAGATAGTAGCTTTTCTTTATTTACATATTAGCGCTTTAAATACTAGGCTTGTCTTGTATAAATCTATTACTAGATGTCATACTGTGAATGATTTTAAAATTTTAAGAGAGTGAAAGTATTAAAAAAACACGCTGAAAGAACTACAATACTCGGAAAAGATAATATTCTAAATTTGATATTTACACTAAATAATCGATAGATTAAAAAATGCTAGTCTTGAAAAGTGATAGTAATAAACTGTAGGTGTCATATAATTACTTTACTTTTTAATGATTGCAAACAGCCTTTTTTACTAGTAATAACCTTATCTCAATTTTGCATGGACACTTGCTTGCTTCATGTTAAATTCAATAAGTTGCTGATTAATATATAAATATATATACTAGCAGCCCCCTGTCTCGGCTTTGACCGAGACTTACTAAATAAAACACCGTAGTGTGTTGACATGTAATGTGAAACATTTTCAGTTAGAAATTTTACACAATATTCCTAATACATCTCAGAACAAAAATCTTCTTATTAAAAACATATTTTTTCGGAATCCATATAGTTTATTTCGTTAAATGATGAGGTGTAAAAATTGAAAAAAATAATGATGCTGAAAAGTACCGTGCGTTCTTTATGCCATAAAATAATCGGTGGTCATAAGAAGCCGTTGATTTACAGTTTCTCCCGTGTAATTCACGAGAAGGGTTATTTGTTAAAGCTGTTAAGATTTTAAACCCCCAAAAAATGTACATTAAAAAAAATTTTTTTTCTCATATCTCACAACTTTATTACCTTAGCAACATAGTCCTGGACCTTAAACCCTACATTTTTATTGCCACAAAAACACAAATACATTTTCTACTCATTCAAAAATATGAAGTAGGATCTTTAAAGATTTCAGAGATTGTTGTGAGGGTACAATGAAAAGCTGATCTCTCACGTAATGGACTCTTTAGTTGTCGATTTTGACGCTGCTGTTTTAATCTCGATAAATTTTCTGCGTCAGTTTCTTGACGCCTAAGTAAAATTGTATTTATTAGATACACTTGAAGTTTTTCTTTCAATTCACCCTCTTGCGACTTTTGGCATGCTTAAAATTTTTGTAACCACTAAAAGCTGTTTTCTGTCAACTTTGTTAAGTTCTTATATATTTGTTGGCAAGGTAGTTCGACGTCCGATGGTCCTAAAAAAAACGGTGAGCTTCTTAAATTAACTCTTTCTTGACTGCAGTTACCAGCAATTGTGACTACCTGGATACCTCAGGGTGATCTTCTCTGACTTGCTGATGAAGACCCAGACTGATCGGGAGAAAAATTACAAAGTCCGAAGAGTTGTAGTGCTCTTTCCCAACGTCTCCCGGTATAACGTCAAAGACGTTGGTGTCTAAAGCACCTTTTTTATTTGCAGATTCAGTTGTTTTGGTGATCTTACACAGGGAGATTGGTTAGTAATACACGTCCAGTCGAGGCTGTCCCGTTGGCTCAAGTTTTTTTTCCTTGAAAGCTGTTATAGGTTTTCCCAGCGCAGACCTTGGAGGGGATCAATAATTCCTGGTTGAATGCTTAGAGGCAAGAGGGTAGTATAGGGTCGTCGATCACCGGGTTTTCCAGCCTTGCGAGGAACAACTCCGCAGGTGACATCTGCTAGTGAATGGCTGACTTGGTTTAATAGGGCCCGTTCTAAGTTAATATAGTCTTTTAGTCAACGAATCGCTTCTGGAAATGGTTGTAAAAATGTATTTGTTAGCAAGGTAGCTTACGCTTAGGTGGATCCTAAAAAGAACCGATGAAATTGATGGTTAAGTAGGGAACGTAGATACTTATAATGGCCCTAAAAAGCGCCAGTGGTAAAACTTCCAGGCTATTCTTTACTATTATTCCTGATGATGAAGAGCTGGCTACGGGTTGCTTGATTCTTACTCTGGGAGTCTTGATGTACGGAGACTGTGATAGAGGGAGATACACCACTGACCAAAGAATATCTTGTCTTGGGTCGTTCCCCGGATAACCACAGGCTCATCGTTAGACGGGAACATGCAGGTAAGCGCGTTGGGGACGTGACGACTAAGAAGGTAGCCGTTGTGGCTGCCTGTGCCCCTCAGAGCTGTTTTCCCTGGCTTACATTTGTAGCCAAAAATTCACTCACTGCACCAGGCGGGATGGTGGGACTGCCACACAACTCTGAAGAGATGGTGCAGATTGTGCTCTGGCTAGATATGTCTCCTGGTATTGTGGCGGAGACGGCATCGGTTGGAATAATTTTTTTTTTTGATCGCCCTCGTCGAGATTCAGGGTAAAAGGACAACTAGGTCCCTTCCCCCTTAGAAAAGAGTGTCGTCCGTAACCGGGATATCAAGCTGCAAGACTATCATCAGCATTCTCTATACAGCTCGTTGAACTGCCAGAGTACAACTGCATGGATATCGAGACGCTCCGGCTTATTATAACCACACTTATTTAATTATATTGCAGGTAGCCTCGATTTTATGTCGACGCCACCTAGCGGATTTTACTGAACTACAGTGAAAAGCTGGCGTATTTTTGCAAAACTTTGAGCTCATTTATTGCTATTGTTATTAAATTTTAAATGATAAAAACTATACTAAAACCATCTAGGAAGTATCATGAATTAGTATGCAAAATTTCAGCCAAATCGGTTCAGTAGTTTTCGCGGTTAGCGATTACAACGGTTTTAGCGACTTTGCTTTATATATTTGTAAGATATATATTAATTCATAAACTGCAGTCTGGCTGTATTATTAATAAAGCTATGTGCCAATAAACTTTTTGAATTTAAATAATGTATCTGCCTAGGACGTCATCAGGTTATCGTAAGAATGTATTTTTAAAAATGTAATCAATGAAAGTATACAATTTCAATAGATAATTTTGATTATCTTACTTAAATAAAAATGAGTAAATTCACACAAAATCGCTAAATCTCCCAAATTTTCATTTTTAACAAAAACAGATTTTATGTGACTTTTCTATGTCGCATACAAGTTGTAATATAGTACAACTTCTGAATAAAGGAAGCGTCTACATTAGACACTGCTTATCTCCTTTACATAAAAAAAAACTCTTATGATGTTAAGGACTAAGTCTTCTTTATACTTTTTAGTAATTTTTTAAAAACACCTACAGTAAATATCAGAGTATAATTTTTATAAAATATCAGTAAAATGTCTTTTACTCAAAGAAATTACAAAATTGGCTGTGACTTTATTTCTTTTTCTAGTAAATATACACATTGTATTGGCATTTAGTTGTCACGCTCACTGTGCAATACGGCTGATGGCACTTGAAAACTACTTATTTTATTAGTTGTTAGACTTATAAGTGAGCTTGACGATTTTGTGTTTTGTTCTATTTCTACTTTTGTATACAAACTGCTTTCAGATCCTGTTTTCTTAAGATATTTAGAAGGAAACGCTAAATTAGTTGACAAAGAGCTACTGGACGCTTTATAATGCAATTTTTGAAGTCTTGTATACTGTTCTTGTAGGGCTTTTTGTTTCTGTAGTAACTCTTGGTGACGCTGCTCAAGAACTTGTGGATTTTTATCTTTGCTTTGTAAAGTATTGGATATTTTTACTTCATCATCGTTAATTGAGAGTAACTTCCAGTTGTCTTTAATGTAAGTTTCAATCAGAGGAAATCCTACAATGTCTTCTTTTGATTGCTGATTCTTTTTTAATAACGCATGAACAATTTGTTTATCACAAGGTGGACTATTATCGGAAAGTCCTAATAAAACTGAGAAAGGTGATTTGAACGATTCATACATTTTCTTGTTACAAGGATGTTCATGGACACATTTAAGTTGTACTGTTGGAAGGCTAGACGATATTGGCTCAGTAGAACCGTAAGAGCATTGCTTATTTGTTTTTGGTTTGGAACTGTTAAAAAAATGTGTCTCAGAGCTTGCAGTATAAGAACCTAGCCGTTGTGTGGCTGGACATGGATAACACTTTTTTGCGGCTGAATTTAAGCTGGATAATGTAGTTTCATATTTTTCATTAGTTTTAAAAATGTGCTTAGAAAACGGCAAGACAGTTATGAGCTTATTATTTTCCTCTATTGCTGAATTTCCACATTGTTGTGGAGAATATGTTTTAGGAAATACGATCTGATCTGCCGGTTGGCTAAAACCTTGTAGTTCATCTAATAAAGCATCAAGTGCATTTTCTGGGCGTGGAATATGACTGCTGCTTCGATTAGATGATTCAATTGACCTATTACTTTCTATTATACATTGTGTGCTATCTACAATATAGGGCTCCACAGACAAGGATCCATCAATCTGCAAAAAAATATAAGCATTAAGATATTATTTAATGTTGCATGACAATAAAAATAATCTAATGTAGAATTATAAGGCAAGACAGTTTTTTTTACCAGTCTATTTATAATTGTTTACTCGACTTAATTTATTTTAGTTTTTATATGAAGCACTATGTACTGTCAATATAACTTAAAACAAGCGTGATTCATATTTCGGCTTTTAAATGTCATACTTTGTTTTTCAACTGTATACTAACGTACCAATCTTATTTAAGACAATCAGTTGACAAAATAATTAGAGTATTAGATAATAATGTCTTTGTAGTTCCATTACACAGAAAAAAAAAAAATTTGAATTTAACATACAGAAAACATCATGAAAGTGCTAGTCTTAAATCTTAGAGGTGATAAATATTTTGTATCTTATACTAAGTTACTAAAATTCAGACTTAAACATTTATGTGTCTAAGGTGACATTATTCTGGACTTTTGTTAAACTCATGACACTTGAAATAAAACTTAGTTTTCTATCTTTTATAATGTTATTTTTAATGAAAATAAAGAATTGTGTGCAGACATTGTAAATTTTTTAAAATTATCGTATATAAAAGTTGAAAAGAAAAACAACAACTGCTAAAAACTTTTTAACTATCCGTGGATATATTGTGAGGAAGGTATAGTTTAGGAAAAAGTTCTTGTCATTAAGGATAATAAATTTTTGTAGTCTTCTCTTGCATGACGTAAACTTTACTAAGATAAACCTCAAACTTAAAAGTATAAAGTACACTCAATTTCATATTTGGTAACTAACTATCTTTTAAATTCAGAATACTTGAGTATGTTACCACGATAACTTCCGAATGGGTACGTTGAACAAATATACTGCCTTTCCTTTAACTATGTTGAAAAGTATTGCCTACAGCTTTTTGAGATCTAATGAAAATTTTTTATGTCACAGATTTACTTAAAATCATATTTGTACATGTAATGAGTACTAGTAAAAAAGTGTTATCATTTATTATTATTAAGAAAAATTGGATAAACTATGTCTTAACTTGTTTTAATTACTAATCTTCCTACTAGCTTTAGCAACTGTATTATCGCTTTAAAATGTCATTAGCAGGATGACTTTGGTCAGAACTAGTGACAATGTTTTCCAAAGAGACATCGTCCTTCTACATACATCGCTAATAGCTACACACTAAGCCTGACATATAAATAGATCTTTGTATGACAGTTTTCTGGTCCTTGAATTTACTGTGTAACAAAACAGTTTTATAACAGAACTGCTGTCATCCATAAGCCTTTGCTGTCTGTAAGACTGGCATCTGAGAAACCTTGCAGAATTTTTAGCTATTGTTCAAATTTGATACATAATTTTCTTGTACGTACCAGATACCTGCAAACTCGTTTTTCTATTTTCCACTGATTTGCAGTGACACTTACTTAATGTCATCTTACGACATTTACAGCGAATTCTATAGATGGGTAGACTATGTTTACCAAGTACAATAGTAGTTACACTAACTTTTTGACACAAATAAATTAAGATTTTATATCAATTTCAATTTATAACTCATTTCTAGCTCTTTATTATCTCTCCAGTCTTAATTTGTTACTTGCAAGAAAACCTCCTCAATCATTTCTTACTAATTTAAATAGTTTTGAAATATGTTGTAGAACTCAAAAAAATAATTGCAACGTGGATTCTTATTTATGCCAAGATCTACTTTTATAGGAAAGAAGCCACCTGTAAATTTCAGCTTAAAAATTATCATTTTATCATATTTTGGTTTCTTATTATTAATTTAAAAAAAAAAGCAGGAAATTTGTAATTATATGTTTAATATAGGTAAGTCATTACAATGACTTAATAGGTTGCTATTCTTTTCTTTTTTTTTTCATCAAACTCAATTTCTATGATTTCTTACTTGATAAATTTACTGTAAAAAATATTTAAGTTGACTGTAGTACGTAAGCTCTGCCGGTTTTACCACCTCCTTAGTTAACTCTCTAGGGTGGTGGTCGAGAGAGGCTGATTGGATGGTAGGTGGCCAGCTTTGTTCGTGAGGAAAGAGGTCCAAGCTGTAGCCTGATTAGATTACGGGTGAGGGAGTGGCTATGGGTGAGGTGGGATTGGACCACTTGGTGCTGAGGGAGATTCAGCTATTGAGCAATAGGGGGTGAGGATAATTTAGGTAGTAACGTCGAGGAGTCTTGTGATCCGGATGCAAATTACTGTGATGTACGATGGTACCAACAAATCCTGTGTTCCTGGCTGCAAATTGAGCTTTGGCATCAGGATGGTTCAAGAGGTATAAGCTACTATCAAGCTTAGCGTATGGCGAAAGGAAGATGATCAATGCCCAAGCGTTAGCAAGTATTTTTTACCAGTGGATATTTCTTCTTTTACTCATCAGCATTATGGTAGCTCAGCAAAATCATTTTTTTTTTTTTTTTTTTTTTAATAGTGTGCGTATCGAGTTGATAAAAAAATATATACTCCTTCATTACAGATGAATCACGTATCTCTTCCAACTAACTAACGTTGGCTCACTCGACGTAGTACCTTGTTAAGTAATAGAGCTATTATTTCTTATCTACATGGATTCGTAAGCCGTGATTAATAGTTTTTTTGCATCTTATTTAAGCGTATGATGTACCAGAGTTATATTTGTCATTTTCGTTAGTGGGTGCATCGAGTTGTTGAAAAATAAATTGTATACTATTTTATTACAAAAAAAAATAGACTGCGTATCTTTACCTACTGACTAACGCTGGCTCGCTCGCAATTATCTAAGAACACATTAATTTTTAAGTGACTGACGCTGGCTTGCTCGTAATTATCGAATAACATAACAATAAGCTTATACGCTACGTAATGACTTATTAGACAGATTAGTTTTATCTTATCTGCGTAAATTATTTAAAGTGGTGTAAGAATTCTATGTATTACGGGTTTAAAAGTAGCTTATCGAGTTTAAAGTAAAATTAAGAGTCACATTCTAAAATTAATTAAACAAATAACTTGTCTTTCAATTCCTTAATTACAGGACATTTTTTCTACAACTTTGTACCAATATTTTAAAGATGCATGGTTTATTTGAACAAGCTAAAGCATTGCTCTGTTATCATAAAAAAGACGATTTATATAAATGGTATATTATTTTAATTAAATACCACTACTGCCTAAGTCTTATGAATAATTTTTTTCTGTTGCATATAGTGTTAAGGAGTGTCAAATTAAATTGTTTCAAGCGTAGTTTGTTTGTTTTTGTTTTAAAATTTATATGTACGTTGTCGTCTGTTTGTGTTACTTCTTGTGATGTATCTTTTCTAATTTTTTTGTCTACTGTTAATTCTTATTTACTTTCTTTTTATTATATAACTCTTTTTATATTTCAATTTTAGTCACATGTAGCTTCACTCGACCTTTTGCAATAAATGATATTTTTTAGATAATAGATGGTTTACTTAATCAAAACCAAACGCTATTTTCTAACGTTACAGTCCACTACAAAGATTTTTATAATCCTGACATAAGTTAATAATTAAAGGTGAGGTCAAAGATGTATTTTTTTTTTGTCCAAGAAAATGCTGGTGTCTTTTAATATTTTACATTTTCTAGCTTTGATATTATCTTTTGTGGCATTCATCTACCACCTTCACCTCATTTCTCTGATACTAACATTGATTAATCATTATCATTTGTCAACTTAAGACCATCGGTTTTTGTCTTGTCTATTTGTATAAGTATCAGATTTTCGTAAGCCATGTGTTTTACTTTCAATTAGTTAACTGTCAATTTTATCGATTTTTTTTTATCTTAAAAACAAGGGCTTACATTATTATTAGTAAAAAATTTGTTATACTTTTGTTCTTGTTAATCGTTTTCCTTTCGCCTTAGTTTTTCTTAACCTTCATGTTGCATGTTTATAGAGCAGCCACTGTCTTGACCTCTATCTTTGCCACTGATTCACCCTTTGTTATTCTTGTAAGTTTCAACAATTGTTGATGGGATACCTTTTTCTTGCTAATTTGACTCTTGCTGTGCATATGTACGTGGCAAATAGATGCTGGACGTCTTTCGTATTATCTGCAACTGTAGCACACAACTTTTGTTCTGGTGGAGTCATTTCAGTTATGGGCCACTTTTAAATAAAATTGTTAATATTAATTCGCTGCAGAGGTTGGTGGCAGGCAAATAAATTTTGTTGAACTGACTTTTTGTTGAAATGTTTATTCAAGTTATAGTTAAGACAAAATAAAAGTGTACGGTAACGTACAACAGAGCAGAGGCACGCGTTAGCATAGACAAGCTTGGAGTAAGTGTATATCGTACTCTCGAGCAGCGAGAATACCCGATCAAGGCGCGCATGGATATATTCTTGCCATACAACCCTAACTATATACGTCAGACCGGGCCAACTTGCTTTGACGCACTGTCAAATGTATCTATGTATACGCATACGTTAACAAATATACTAGTCATTGAATATTTTTGTATACAAAAAATGTGAAAGTTAACTTGACCTTACCATTTTTTATCTTTTCATATGTACATTTACTGTATTTACTCACCAATAGATAAAAAGTGGTGTTTAGTTGTGTTATACAATTAAACAACAGATTTTTAAAAATGGTTTTTGGTAATATAATTTTTAGAAAAGACCTTACAGCAATACTTCAATCAACTAACCGCGTAATGCTCTTAGTATTTAGTTTAGTGTCAAAAATATAACAAGCTGATGTAATATTTTTAAATGCAAATCTCCAGTATTCAACACTTTTGCATACTAGATTGTGTGAGGAAAAGTTAAGTAATTCACCTGTAGCGTAGAATTTTTATATAAGTCTATTGTGCTAATAGAGTTACATTGATTTAAGATATCTTAAAAGGGAATTAAACTTTTAACAATCTTCTTAAGCTGTTACCTCTGCAAAGAACTCAAAACAATGAAAAAGGCTCAAGACGTTATTTATTTTATAAGTTTTAATTACTAAAAAGCAGGCATTTACTTGTCCAACGTATAGTAAGACATAATATTGGCACATACTTAGGAATTAAGTTTTTAGTGATTCCAAAGTATCTTTTACAAACTGATAAATTATTTAATAAGAAATAAAGTTAATAGGGAAATTGATTCTATCTAGAAACACTATTTTATCTTTAACTTGATGGTTAATAAAGTTGTTGATTTTACAAAAAATATATTTCTTAGTGAGGAGTAGGAATAAGTGTATAGGAAAACTACATCAAAAGATATGACAAAAAATTATCAGGAATTTTTAACTTTAATGTTGTCTGTGTAACATTCAAAGAATTTCTTTCAGAGTCGTAGAAGTGATTCATCAATTTCGTTACGTATAATGAAAACCGTTTAAGTTAATAAGGGGGGGGGGAGAAACAATTTAGAAACAATGACTTTCTCTTTGCAAAATTATTTTATGCGTTAGTAGATACAATGAAAGAGTTCTGGTTTACCTTCCCTATTTCCCGAAGGGAAAGCTATAGCATAAGGGTTCTGGCTAACCTAGGGGGAAGCTGAAGCACAAGGGTGTGGGCCACCTTTCTCCAAGCCAGTGGCTTTCACCACACTGCAAAACTGGCCGAGCAGCGTCAACCACGGATTATCTCTCCTACTACTATACTTGCTCTAGTAGCAGCAGTATAGCAGCACGCATCAGCGAGTATGGCAGAAACTTTCATAGTCTCTAAAGTGGCGACTGCAGAGGAATTATGTAGTACTACTGATGATGCAAAAAAGCAGTGTCTGCCTCAGGATAGCGTCACTTATACAATCGATCACTATATATTTATGAATACGTATATTTATACAAGTAGCAGAAATATACAATAGTTGTGGCCACACCAGCCCGAGAGTCCTGCATAACTTTTTTTGATAAAATGATACTTCTATTAAGATATACTCGTACATATACTGTATTTACGTACACTTCCGTGTCTGTGCCTTGGTGCCTGCAAATGCGCTTAGTTGCTATAAGTATTATGGCAAAACATTTGCTTACGAGAGCTTGCTGATGTTACTTATATTCATTGTCGTTTTTATTCTATTTTTTTGCCACTCTTTCGTCTTGAAACTTTTTTTTTAAGTGTATTCCAAGATAAAGAACACCTATTTATCTATACTTCAACGAGTTCATGACAATAGTCGGATGGTAAGTTTTTCTACTCTGGTCATCTTTGTTTTTGTTTTCCAATAAAACAATAACTGCGTGCTCTTACTGCTTGTCTTAGCTCAAAAAGGTTGGCAACACAGAAAAATTTTATGAACAAAGTATTAAAACCGCCTTTAATGAAATAGATAAGTTTGTAAAAGATACCCTAACTTCGTGGTCATTGGAGAGTTTTATTGAAAGATTTGCAAGTAAGTGTAATAAATGTATATATAAATGTAAAAAATGTCAACTAAAATAAACAGTAAATAATTTGAATTTCATATTCGTGGGTGTCTTTTGCAGTTATTATTTATTTAATTTTCACTGAGTACTTCTTACTTCTCGTAGTACTTCTTTGCATTCAATGTTTTTACAGAGACTGATATCGATCAAGAGATACTTTTACAAATTAACGATAAAATGGGTAAAGACTTGTTTGATACAAGTAAATGTGGCTTTAAAAAAAATTTTTTTTAACAGCTGAGTGAATTAAAAAGCGTGCATGAAGGTTCGACAAGTTATAATGCACAAGTGCATTTGCATATCCCCACAACCCACTTCAGTACTCCAGAAATTTCATCAAATCTTATTACATCATTTCAAGATGTATTTCCTTTAACCTCCGTTCATAAAAGAAATACTAACACTGAACCAAGTGACTGTACAATATCAGAGTGTGAAGTTGTATCTGTGGTACGTAATTGATTATTATTAAATTGCATTTAGAATGAGGATTTAAAAATGTAATTCTGATATATTTATTTTTTTTAAACATAGCTCATCCAAAAATAAATATTTAAGAACTAATGAAGTGTACAATAAGTTTAATAACTAAACAAAAGCTTAAGTTGAACGATGAAATTAATACTCGTTCAATTACAGATCTAGTGATCTTAAATGACTTTGATTACCATAATTCATATTCCACATTTACTATGACAATTATTTAGTGTATTTATCAGTTTGTAAGGTGTAAAATATAAAGTTATTATTTTCACATTAATTTCGTAATATAGCCAGTGCGAAGGGCACCCACGAGCGTAAAACTGAATTTTGCGCCTTCGGTAAGTGTACTAATAGATTTCTTACCTAGAGCTCAAAGTACGATTTACGAACCCCAATAGCGTGGTTGTTGTACTTTGGTGCCTGAGGTAAGAAAGTGATTTTTGTAAAGTACGCAAAGTGTGCTCTCAGTAGAATAGAAGATTTCGTACCATGGGTGCAAATTACAAAATGCACACCTGACAAGCAGTGTTTTTTTAAGTTTGTGCCCAAGGCGCGAGCGATGTTTTTCTTTTCGAGGGCGCAAAGTGCTGTTGGCGCTCGTGGGCGTACATTGGGCATGTGCAACACTTTGCCATTCGTATCTTTCGTATTCAGGAAAGTACTTTCCTGCCCTAGAGTGTAAAGTGTTACAAGGGCCAAAACTGCCGCCCTAAGACGCAAAGACTTCACTGCACTTTGCATCCAGGGTAAGAAAATAGTGCTTGTCAAATAAGCACCACCCAAGCGGTGATAGTGCTTATGCGACGAAAGCTACCATTTTTAACACTAACGAAATTTATTAAAAATTGCACTTATACTTTTTATGTGTTAAACAGGATAAGTACTTGAAAAAATTTTTTATATTCTGTTGTTTTGAACAAAACTGTGAAAAAGGCACTAAAAGTACTTTAGACCCTCTCTTTCTACCTGTAAGAAAGAAATAGAAGTATTAGTTCCTGGTGGCGCATGTTGCCAGGGCAAGCATCAAGCTCGAGGGACCTAAGAAGCAGAGCCTAAGAGACTCCTTAAGCTTGCCCTGGTTGGATGAGCACTAGGTGCAAACCCTATTTTTCCTACCGAGGGCACATCCAACCCTTAAAGTTGCCCAAGGTAAAAATAATACTTTTCCCTAAAAATACTTTGTCTTATATCATATCTTATTTCTTTATGTTAAGGTTTATATTAAGAAGGAGTAATAAAAAATATCACACAAAGTGTTTTGTACGGTGGTGAAAAAAAAATATCATGCACTTTTACTCGACATCTTAATTTGACCACACTTTAAGAAAATTTTTCACTAAGTTAAATCTTGTGATAGCTGATGTGTCATACAATAAAATTATATTCTTTTAATGTATATAAGCAATTAACCAAATTAAAAGATGGATCTTCTTCTGTCTTTCACGCTATACCTAAATAGTTCACAGCACCGTAAAATAGTGTATGTGTCTTTCTTAATATAGAAAAAAGCGTGTAGAAGATTTGCATTACTGGTAGCTTTTAAGTAGAAGTTAAATGGTTTTTATGTATTGCTGTTAATAATTACTTCTGGATACATACTATTTACTTGTTCAACTGTAATGTCCCTCAATAAGAAAATTTGAAAATGACTTTTCCACAGTAGAATTTCCACGATAACGCTTTCTTTCACACACTTAAAAGGAAACAGTTGACGACGTCTTGAATTCAACAATGGTTTAAATCTAGAACTCATTATTAGTAAACTTACACTCTCGATAAAGAGTGTAAGAGAGCGCGCGGTGGCTCAGTCAGCTAGGTCGTGGATTGGCACGAGGGACACCGTGGTTCGATTCCCGGCCAGTGTGACATTTTCGGGCAAGTACCTCTGTGATTTTTCACATGTGCTTTTTCAGCACGCAATGCTCCTCGAGGAGGGCTTAGGCGACCTTCTCGCAGCAAAATTGCCTAATTCCCCCTACCCCCCTCCCAGTAATGGGAGGCCTCCCATCCCTCGACCCTTTCTTCTCCAAAGTGCTAATAAGTGTCCTGTGAAGTGCCCTTATCAAAGGAGTCGGACGTAAAGCACT
Source organism: Copidosoma floridanum (assembly GCF_000648655.2). The sequence continues at coordinate 29,300 of NW_019380070.1, read as the reverse complement.
ATAATATAAAACAAAAAAAAAAGAGTGTAAGAGCAGCGTTACAAATGACTGCTTCCTCACTTAAAGACATCTTAACGACTTCAGACATTTCTAGCAATTCTTCTTACTGTACAAAACTTAAAGCTAGTTGAGAGTTGTATATTGTAACTGTTAATATAAAATAAAAACATGCATGTATGTTCTTAAGCACTTATTTAATGTAGACTTTTTATTAATATATGGCTTTTACTGATGTTCGATCTATCTGAATAGTTAGTGTACATTAGTTTAACTGTGAGGGCAAAAGCTTGTAGTCTTGTAATAAATTTTTACTCTTTTAGAGACAGAATTTTCGACTTCTTTTTCTATGTCTGTATATATTTTTAGCACGAGCTTACCTTTGGCGCGATGTTAAGACATCAGCATCTTACCTACAGTAGATAAGCATAGTGGCCTAAGGAAATAGGGAAACAAAATTAACACTCATACGTACTTTTTGTTATCATTTAATTAATACACTTTAAATAATATTACTTTTTTTATACGGTGGTGAATAAAAGCGTTTGACTTTAATTGCCAATTTTATTGAATTTAATGTGAATCAGTTCTTCCAACAAATTTTCCCGAACCTGCACTGAGTCCAGCTGCTGCTTTAGTGGCTGAGGTTCTTATTATTTTTACATTTAAAATTTTCTTACACTAACTTTATATTAAGAATAACAAATCTGTTAAGCCTTATTCTTTCTTAATTTATTTATTTTTTTTAAGCTTCAGCATGCTTCACAGCACAGTAGGCTGATTTAAATGTTAAATTTGTACATGTAAGTCATGTTAAATTTTTTCAGTGACAAACATTCTTCAAAGTTGTGAATGAATCCAAGAAGAAGAAAATAGTCGTTCAGTTTTTATTTATTATACATTCAGTTCTATAAATCATATACCTATTGAGGAGCACTTGACAAAGTTATTTTGTTTTTTCAAGTCCTGTAACAAAAATTGCATCATCCTATAAAATCTCATATGAAAAATCGCACCAAATACTGCAGGCTAGTTTGATCAGAGTTGCCAGATAGCGACATTGAGTCATCGATTGTTTAGTATCTTAAAGCAAAGGGTATCTTCTAACAACCACCTCACAAGAGAATTTACATCACCATTAACGAAAATGTAGGCAAAAATAAGGCAGATGTGGAGGAACTCAATAACAAGTTTCAAATATTTTTATGTAGTGTAGTGTCAAAGAATATAAGTGATAATAAAGTGCTGTATAATAATTTATAAGATTTAATACAGAAAATGGAGCTCCTTACAACTAATGATAATTACCATGTTTAATTTTTAAGTGTATAGACTTGGTAGTTTTTGTGAAAATATAAAAAAGAAAAACTATGTAGTGTATTTTCTTTAAAAAAAAAATTCTTTAATAAAAGAAATCCTTGAAAATTCAAATATTTTTAATTAATTCTTTTTTTCTTGCATTTGTCATATATTTCCGATACATTACATTTTTTTTTATTACAATTGATGTAGTGAAGTCCAACTGTTGTGGGTATTATTATAACCTGATCATTCACCGGAAACTTGATTTTGTCGTCGGTGTAGAATCTTCTGAGCAAGATAAGTATTAGGATATTTTGTTTTCTGCAGTATTAGCATGTAAAAGCCACTAGTTAGGCGTATAACCTTCTTTTAAGACTTGTTTAGTAATACTGACTCGCACTCTATCACCAAAATTTTTATTTTGGTTTGGTTTTTTTTCCGACTATTTGAATTCTTGTAAAATATTTCTGTTGTTAACTACTAAGACATCTTTTGCCTTGACACCAATCAATTGGTGTTTTTAATTGTTGTAAAAAGATATCAGCTGTCTTTAAACTTTGAGGCCCTTGTAATAACCTGTTACATCGGTTTTTTTCTGTTTGTATATTGATGGCTTAAGATAACTGTATGTGAAATATAAATAAGTTCTATCATTTTTACAAGAGTTTAAAATATTTTGTGGTAAAGCTTTTTACCATGATCGGTTTACAAATTTTTTGGATTCTTTCTTTCGTTGATATAGTTTTTACAGCTGCAATCACATCTGTAACAGATTAATTTTTTATGGGCATGTTCCACGCGTACGTAAAAAGTTAATCTATGACTGTCACCAAGTATATGTAATTTTTGTTTTCACGACTATCAGGTATTATCTCTGTAAGATCTACATGCCATGTCTCATCCAAGCCCTCAACATCAAACTTCTGGCGAAGGTAGTTGCGTCTCGCAGGTTTATAAACCTTTTTTGCTACTGCCTACATTGTTTCTTACTGTTTTCTGGAGTTATATTAGATATGTGAGTCACAATCTCATTAATTGTATATTTTTCACACTGCAAATTTAGTATTGTTTCTGCGAATTAATCGCTTAAATTGCTCACTAAAAGATTTTTTTTTGTTTCAGCCAAAATAAAACTTTTTTTTTTCTGTAAAGTAGCAAGATTCATCGCCTCATGAGGTTAAACATCTGATGAGCGTTGCACAACCTTTTATTTTTTAACTCAAATTGATAATCTGATGTAAGCTTATATCCGATTTCATGAGGACCTTGACAACCACCTTCAGAGTTAGCTAACCCACGTGTGAAATCATAAATGCCCATTTTAATACTGAAGTTAAATTTAACCAGCAACCTCTATACATAAAACTAGCTTCACGTAGCTTCTCAACGATGGAATTTATTTTATTTGTATGACTACAGTTATATAGTATTACGTACTAAACTTTCTGTCACAACCAATCTTAGTCGATTCACTTGTTTGTGGGGTTGTCCCAGTAAACATAGTTCATAAGCGTGTTTTTATAAGCAATTTTATAAAAAAATATAGATCCACCTTTTTTTTTTTGAACATGCGCAAGCTTTAATAATGGAGTAATAAGATTATTAAATTTTTTACTGTCGTATGAACAAATAGTCTTGTTTTTAACAAGCTTTTTTTTCATGCGCACTTGAAGTTTCCAAGATATGTTTCTATTTAGCTACATTATCTAATGTTATGTATGATTAAACAGTATGCTTTTTATTAAGTAACTCTGTTAACCCATTAGCCATTGGATATCTTAGAGCTTTTACTTCAATTTAATTATCTTTGAAACAACAGGGTTAATCACCTTGTACATATCGTCCGTTTATTTTCTTCTTATCCCATAAACTTGGGTTGATTCTAGCTCTTTTTATCAAGTATTTTCAAATAAAATTTTATGGAAAAAGTTTAATAATTATCATTCACTGAATCATCGTCTTTGATAATATACAAATGGATCCTAGTCATAACTGCTATAATAAGATAGTTAAACCATTGATTGGTTGAAATTTTTTTTGGTGTAAGTGGTTTTAAAGGCTGAAAAGGCTCCTATGATTAAGATTGAAAGCTTTGAGGAAAATTTTCTCCCTTATTTGTTTTATACATGAGTTTATAAAGTGGATTAGAATTGGCTTGAAACTCTCACTAATTTGTTTTTCAAAATTTTTTTTCTCTAAATTAACAAGTGATGCAACAACTTCTTGTTTAACAACTTCTTCCACTTAAATAATTTGTTAAAGAACGTGTTTTTTCTCGTAAAATGCATCCATGTTTGCCCATTTAAGGTAAACAAAAGACTGATGCATAAGTCGATGAAAAGGTCGTGGTATCATAAATACAGAACTGGCAGTAGAACTGCATGTACCAAAATATCAGTATCGTAAACTAGGCACTAAACTAGCTAAGAAATAAGCCCAGGGAGACCTGGGTATCAACCTATTAAATAAAACTTGTAAACAATAAGATATAGACTATTCTTAAAACCCTGACAACATTACATCTATAAGCGTTGCAGATAAAACTCTTTTGCAAAAGGTCTGGCAACGCTTTAAAGAAAGCTAATGATTCAAATATTGGTGAAATTGCTACCACTTTTTCTGTGAGCAGCGCAATAAAAGTTAAACTTAAATCAGAAATGGGCTTATCAAAGAAGAAAAAAACGAAAAAGTAAAAAATAAAAAAGTTAGAGAGACAGTGACTTCAAAGGACTTCATTAACAATACTAAAAAGTCTATGGATACAAGTAAATATGCTCGCAAAATTTATGCTCTGCTCTAAGAGGAGCTAAAGCAGCCATAAAAAAAGCTGGTTGTAAGAAAATTGTTTAAACACTACGCATGCTACACATACCTCAAATGATTAAAGGTTTTTTACCATACATTGTAACCACATTTGCAGGTCTAAGTGCTGTAGGGGCACTAATGGTGCAAGTGGTTTATATACAACAATAAATCAAGTAAGGAAAGCCAAGAAACAGCTTGAATAAAGTTTGACACACAATAAATAGATGGAAGCCATTTAACTTGGCAAAAGCCTCCTCCTAAAATCACATAGTAATGGTTTGGGAGTATTTTTTGAAACAAGAAGGGGCGAAAAAAAAAAGTTTAAAGTGAAACAGCCTAATCAAGCTCTCAGAATTAACAATATTATGAAATTTGCATAAATGTTAAAGGAATCACATTTTTGAGGAGTATTTATGAGAAAAGATATGCCATTCAGTGGTTCACGCCAGAATAAATAACCTATTATTAATCTAGATGATAAAGAAAGCCCTGATTTTCATTACGTTGAACACAAAAAGAAGTTGATCACGTAACATATTTCGGTAATTTCGGCGATCTACAACGACCACTAGATCGAATGTTCTACTAGGCTGTTGATATTATTAAGTATAATGACATAAGGTATTGAGAATTCAATACTTATTACTGTGATGATCTCTGTCACGGATTTAAAGATAATAACCTTAATCATTAGAATCCATGAGCAAGTAAAAAAAAAAAATTTAGCATTCATCGATAAACCATCATGCAAGATGCATTCACTTTTAGTCTATATATTACATCATTCGTTCTCAAAGCACAATATTTTTTTACGATTGAGTTATGACTAAAAAAAAAAAAAAGTTCTTGGTTTAGTGGAATTTCTTATATTTAATTTTATACTTCATATTGACGAGAGTAATAATAAATTAAGTGTGGGTAAAAAAGTGGTTAGTTTACAAATGGGCAGCTATGAAATTCTAAATGTAAAAAATTTTCTCATCAATATATTATAGTATTTTGGACCCAAAGATATCTCGATAAGCTTAAAGTCAAGGAATAATACGCATCGTAGCGTGATTCTGTGTAGCAACTTAATAGATTTTGGACCAGAAGACTTGTTGGGATTATTTTTGGTCTTACAAAACGCAAACTTGTACCAAAAAAAATCAATAAGTCAGATAACCCTGTTTTTACTCTTAAAGTAAATGCACACGAGTTTAGTGTAATATTATTTCTTCCACAACAAATTATTCACTTATCCGTTGCATTCAAGATAATATATCATCTTTGAACTTGAATTGTTGTTAAAAAAGATGAATTAATAAATTTCCGAGGAAAAGGCATAACAATAAGGTTACGTGTGAAATAATTTAAATGAATAAATTGGTATCTCATGAGTCATCAGGAAAGAAAAAATAATTTGATAGAAGATAAATAAGTAAACCAACATGGGAATGATAAACTATTAGTCAACGAGCAGAAAAAATTTGACGAATCAATTGTGCACTGTAAAATTTTTCTACATTGGCCTTACATTTTATTAGCATTTAACAACAGTAATGAGATTTGCATCTTAATGTACCATCAAGATTTATGTCTATTACCCTTACAAAGGCCTCTACATATTTGCTGATACATAACATTGAACAACAATATGAGATTGAGTTATCGAATAAGGCTATGTATCATTAATTTCAAGAAATTTGCTACAAACTTAATGCCATTAAAATAGAAAGCGCAAAAATGTTGGTGTTACACCTTTGATAAAATGTTAGATATGACATTATCCAGATGAAAATTTAATGCTATAAAATGCAGGAGGGATAGATATCACAGAAACAAACAAGTTGTTAAATGATGAAGGTTATTTTCATGTTTCTATACCTTTTAGGAGTATACTTGGCTTTGCTAAAAACTTTTGTAAGGTTTGTAGTAAATGCTAAATATGAATTATTCATTATGAGATCGAGAAACGATTCAAATGCAGTCATACAAGTAGTTGCAAATAATGTTGACAAGGTCTTTAAAATTACATTAATTTAAATAAAACGGCTAATGCCATACTCAAGTGCGTAAGAAGGACTTACAATTTGTCTGCTTAGTATCATTGCAAAAAATATACCAATTTTTATGAGTTTTTGCTAATGGAAGTTGTATGAATATCCCCTTCTTTCAACAAGTGTAAAATGTGTTTGAACCTTAAGAACATAAAATTAACTGAAACTGGCTTTTCTGTTCGAGGCTTCGAAACAAATCGTAAAGGTTAAGAAACTGCTAATGCTAGTCATTTTTATCATTGTAAGACCATGTTTTTAATGAATGGAACATAATAGTGAGTCAACAAATACAAGTTGTTTTATATTTTACCACTTAATTGTTTCTTAAATTACTTACTAAATGTCCATGGAATTAAAAACCCTATAGCTACCTATTTAAAGCTTAAATTTAAGCTTACCTGTTATGTAACTAAGACAACTTTAATGTTCTTCTTATGCTTGCTTAGTAATTTGGCTAACGTCCGTTAGCTGTCGACAAAATAATACTGGTGCACGTAAAAAATACAAACTTGTTAATCTGCCAGAAAAAAAGACCCAAGAAGGCCTATTAATGTTAATTTTGACCTGTTCACATAAAATCTATTTAACAAAACAAAAAAAACGTTAGTTGCATAGTCAAGTTTAAGGTTTCGTTGCTCATCCTCATCTTACGACGATCAGATGGAAAATAAGGGTGTGGGTGGTTACTTCTCATGCCACCTTGACCTATTTAAAGTTGGTGTACGCAACAATTGCCGATCCACAGCTCTGCTCAGCCACAAACTAATAAATGCCATACCAATGTCAATTTTTCGTAAACTTCATAATGTTACAAATTTAATAGTTTTAAGTTATTTTAACAAATTTTTTAAGCCCCAACATAAAGCTGTAATTAATAATCAACAAGTAGGTATATAAAAAGTTATCTAATTTAACTCCCCCACTTCTCTTAGGTGGCATTTTTCCTAGGGTGGTAGGGAGTGCTATCGCGCAAGGGTATGGGGCTACCTACTTTAAGTAAGTGGATCTAAGCTGCCATGCGCTACCCCTACTCTGAGGAAAGGGAAATAAAAACCTGTTTTATACTGGGGAGAGATCACCCTTTGATTACATACCTACAAGCATGCATAAACAAGTATACGTGTGTACGCGTACCATTTAGTGCTCACACGCGTACTGATGTCTTCGAAGAGATTAAATATCTTGATATAAATAAAATAAAACTCGTAAACAATTGGTAAGACCATCCCATTCGTAAACAAGGAGAACATTTCAATGCACTTCAGCTTTATTTTACTAATAAACTGTATCTTTGGGCCAGGTGGACGTAACAAGCTTAAAGATCCACGCTTTACAGCATACAACTCTTTGAATAAGTGACAGATAAACAAGTAAGTAATGGAACGTAAAAAAATTAACTATGAAACGGATACATCAACTATTAAGTCACTTTTACGTTTGTAAACAAAAAAGGTTTTTTTAGAACTAAATTTTGCATTAATATTAGTTATTAGAAGTATAAATAACATTTATCAAAAACAATTTTCATACCTCTTTTACAATTTTAACTTTTGCAAAAAATCTTTGCAAATCGTGGAATAATCGTTCCTGCATTGCCCGTATTTTTCTAGATTTAACTGATAGTTTTGATAGTACTTACCGTTCTCATAACAAATATTTTAATTTTATACTGTTTAAAAAAGTTATTACATTTTAGCGAAATCTAAACTCTTAAAACCTATTCAGCCGAAGGTGATCTATGATTAACTGTATGAAATTTTTGTGGCTCAACAGATTTAATAGAATATATTGTCTACTATTCTTTGCACACGGAATTTTAATGTTTGTACGACTTGCATACGCTGTTGCAAATGTATGTTAGCAAAACTGTGACCCATCAGTATCAATATGAAACTTTTGTAACACATAACTTACGTGTATTGTAGACTGAATAAGAATTCGAAGATGACTTAAAAAACTACTATGTTGCAGCACATAAATGCTTAGTTGAATAAAACAGTTGGTGCTTGGGTACGCAAGTATGAAATTATACTTCTATAAAATTATATGGCAAGCAATATAATTTTAAGTATAATAATACCTTCTATAAAACAATTTTGTGTTAGAAGGTGGTGTAATTACCGTAGGAATAATTACACCTACGTTGATTAAGTATGATTTTAAATAATATTTAGTAAATTAACGATAGTAAGCAACATCTAACGGCACAATACAATAAAAATAATATATAGGCTGGCCAGTCTAAAACTGTGCACTTTTATTAAATCTTCCGGTGATTTTAGAGCAACATTCTACTACCTACGCTGATTACATCTGTAACGTCACGCTAACATTTATCACGTACGATCCCACACTTATTTCTCAACCATATTTAATACCCAAAATGTAATTCTACATAGAAATTTCAGAAAAATCAACCTGTAATGTAGCTTTCTTTAATTGGGTTGTATTATTTGCCATTGAATGTCCCTTCTAGACGTTTATCACACAGAGATTTGTTTGACAGTTTCATTTAAACGTCAAAAGTACATTGAAATAGCATAAAAAATACCCACAAACATAGCAGCTCTTTTGACTGTATCATTATTTTATCCATAATACATCTATAAAAAGTAGATATTTAACATGTAACCATATGGAAAAATTACATTAATTGAACCCGTAAAAGAAAATATTTATTAATAAATTTGGAGGGTGCTCTACTAAAATATACTAATTGTCCAGCTTTTTCAAAAATACATTAGAAAAAAGAATTGTTATATTAAATAAGTTGTCTATTTACTCAATTCATTACTAAGCTAAATGAAAAATTGTACATTAAATAAGAATTTCATTGAAAAATAGGTTACAAACTAGTAGATAAGGTAAAGTAATTGATTTTCCCCAGTCGGGCCTGCTCATAGTTGAGTAGGTAAGGGCTGTCGCCAGAAAGTAAGAGATCGGGGGTTTAAATCTCTATAGAAACAGTTTTTTTTTTTTTTTTTTTTTCTTTTCAAATGGTTAAAATAAGAAGCAACAAAATTGATAAAATTTAAAACGTGTAGCATGGTCATGTAGTATAGCATCATGTAGTTTCAAGTAAACTTAAACTACGTCACGAGTGGTAAGGTGAAGAGAAAGAATCAAACAAAATCCACTTCCATCACACTTTTTCTCAAAGTCAAAATCAAAAATCATTGATTTATCCCCACGCATATCGCGCCTATAGAAGTATAATCTCGAAAAATTTATTTTGCCTAATGCTATTCAGTAGACAATAGATTTATGCGATAACTTACATACTAAGTAGATTTCATACTAGCTGCTTATTTTTAAAGTTGTATGTATATTATATTAAATTGTACAAGTTGAGAAACCCGTCTGTCAGCTTGTCTTATTTCGATTTAAACTCTTACCAGCGTACATGTAAGGGGTACAGTATCAACAATAAACTATTGCGTTAAAAGGCTCTCTACTTATATTTTAAAAAGGATATTTACTATAAAATAATAATGGTTAATTCATTTTACTTTTCTACATCATAAGGAGAATCTCCGTTCCTCTCTCTTTCCCGCTGTCTTCCTGGTATACAAGGTTTCTGCTGTCAACTTCATCGGAACGACGTCAAAGCAAAGCTACTGCTACTGTTACTGCTACTGCTACTACAACTACTACTACTGCTACTACTACCACTACCACTACTGTAAGGAAGAAAAAAGATCTAAGCTTTGCTTCCGGTGTGGAAGCACAAACTACCGGAAGAAAGAGTGCCTAGGTCCAGCACGGTGCTTCCTTTGCCCAACAACGGACAACAAGCATGAAGCAGGCAGCGGAAGCTGCCCTCTATTTAGAAGAGCCCTAAAAGAGGCCAGGGATGAGTCCCAAGCAGGATCAAAATAAGGCAGAAAGGCCTTAAGTTGAAAGACAGGCTTATGTGGACCCACACTTTACTGAGTACTTCTTACCTATCAGCAAGGTAAAGCATTAAGCTTATAGTGGTGATGGCTAAGTAGGCGGCCTACTGTGAAGCGCTAGACAAGGTGCTGGTACTCAGGGACCCCGAGTCCTTTTTAGGACTCAAGAGCATCAGCACCTCTAGCAAATGGTGGTGAGCTAGCTCATTAATGCTGTGAGACGCGATGGTCTCCCTGGTGGCTCCACCCTGAAGTAATGCTAACGCGGTTCCGGAGTGAATTAAAAGCCACGCGGTAAGGGGAGGTTTTAGTGGGTATGGGTGGTCTAATAAAAAAAATCCACCCAGTCCCCCACTACCGCTGTCCCTGCGGTGTGCCTTGATGCATTTCCCCTCCCTCCACAAAAAAAAACCACTACCACTACTACTACTGCTACTAATACTACTACTCCTTGATGAGGTTTTGCTGGTTTCGCCATACCGGGCGCTTCCCCGGGTGTCGGATAGGGGCATCCTCTTAAAATATGAGGTGACGATGGGCAGCTGGGGTGGCTCTCTGTGGTGGTGGTCGGGGGCCTGGATCGAGAGGAATGTGTGGCGTTGGCGTGTGTATCTGTGGCAATGTGGACGGGGGACTAGTGCCCCATGTCTCCATCTGTGTGGATGCTTGGGCCGGCTCTGCTTGTGATCCTTGTTCTTCGCTTTTTGCTGCTTCCGTGGGTGGCACTCCATTGCTTGATGCAGGCCAACAAAAACTAGCACTCGTCGTGTATAGGAGTAAGCGGTGGCTAAAACATTCTTCTCAGATACATGCATCACACAATCTCACTAAATAAACACAGGGACACTTACGAATTGTTCTGGGTTGCGTGTTGCAAGTCCTTTTCCGGGCTTGCGTTGAAAGCCTGGCCGCGGGTAAAGCTGGATAATGAGGCCCAGGTAAGTCTGGGTGAACACATCTGGTATGGCTGTACGCCTTTTTAACAAAAAAGACGTGGTCGGCCGAATAATCTAGGCTTACTACCACTGAGGAAGCTATATGGCAGCACCTTTGTGCCTTAAGCCAGCCCGTTTTGTTGGGTTCTCTGCGTGGTCGTGGGACTGTACACCTCATCAGTGCCGCTCATCTTGCTGGGATGACCATTGTGTACCAATATATACATACATTACACACGAACACCATTCTTACTCTTGTTACTCAACGCCAGGGCAGTCTCTACGGGTGGGACTGAGGGAAAGTGGTGACCTTCGGCCGGCCCGAGCAAGTAGCGGTTTTCTCTGGTAACAGAGAGTGCTGCTGCCCTGGTTTAAATCCTTTCCAAATACTTATTCCTAGAAAAAAAGGGTAGTGCTTGCCTTCGCAGGTCAGTACGACACTAAAAAGATGCCAAAATGAAAAACGTCGATGCAAAACCTCTACCCCAGGCGGTAATCTCTCTAAGGAAATCCGTCGAAAGCTCCGATCCAGTGGAAGCCCGGGTGACTGTCACAGGCCCCACGGATTCTGGAGGGGGGAGGGGGTCATAAAGACGTGTCTTATGGCCAACAGTGACTGCTGAATGTTCCATGCCTTTTTTTTACAGATAAAAGACGAAGAGCAAGGCTGTCGAGTATAGGCACTAACGACACCGAGGACAGCAACGTGTTAGTATTTAGCCACCAGACCAGGAGCCTGGCTCTTTAGAAGAAAGTGGTGCTAAGCACAGACTAGAGCGAAAGCAAGTGGCTGATAAAGTCAAATCAGCAACGAAAGATATTACAGAGACGCTAGAATTAATAAACGATGAGTACGGCAACACAGCGAATGCTGTTATGAATGAGCTCAAAGCCGCACTTAAACACCTTCAAAAGGCAGAAGTGCCCATCGAACAGCCCTAAGAAACGCCAGCAAACCATGCCTCCAAAGAAAAAGAAAGCAGGCAGTGGCAAACAAGAAAAAATTTTTCTAAATAAAATAACAAGCCAGAAGACAAAAGTGGACGCCACAACAACAGTAGTAGTAAAGATGGCTGATGGACAGACCTTTGCAAAGGTAATGGAGACGATAAAGGCGAAGTTTGACCCCGATAAGGCTAACGTGGCAGTCCAAAGTGATGTCACTACCAAAAAAGGAGACATACTTATTATGGCCAAAGGTGTAGAGAATCCTACTGCATTCTCACAGCAAATTGAGAAGTCAATAGCCTGACAGGGTACTGTCAAAATGAGCAACAAAAAAGTGACATTAGAGGTCCAAGACCTGGATGCTATTGTAGAGGAAGATGAGGTCAAAGACAATTCCGTTAGAACTTTTGGACTTAAGAGCCAGGAGCCAGAAGTAGCTTTCTTAAAGCCGAATTCCAGAGGACAGAGTCTGTCGTTGATAAAGGTGGACGTAGAATCTGCCAGACAAGTAGAAAAGGAAGGCAGGTTACGAGTTGGCTTCGTAAGCTGCCGAATACGAAGAAGAATTGAAGTAACAAGATGTAACAAATGCCTGGGATATGGACACGTCTCAGGCAACTGTAAGAACGAAAACAGATCCAAGCTTTGCTTCCGGTGTTGAAGCTCAAACCACTGGAAGAAAGAGTGTCCAGGCCCAGCACGGTTCTTCCTTTGCCCAACAACGGACAACAAGCACGAAAAAGGCAGCGGAAGCTGCCCTTTATTTAGAAGAGCTCTAAAAGAGGCCAGGGATAAGGCCCGAGCAGGAATAAAATAAAGCAAGAAGGACTTGAATTAAAAGACAGGCTAATGTGGACCCACGCTGCGCTGGATAGTTTTTACCTATCAGCAAGGTAAAGCATTAAGCTTATAGTGGTGCTGGCTAAGTAGGCAGCCTACTATAAAGCGCTAGACAAGGTGCTTGTCGTTAGGGACTCCGAGTCCTTTTTAGGACTCGAGAGCATTAGCACCTCTAGTAAATGGTGGCGAGTTAGCTTGTTCATGCTGTGATACGCGATGGTCTCCCTGGTGGCTCCACCCTTAAGTAATGCTAACGCGATTCCGGGGTGGATCAAAAGCCACGCGGCATGGTGGGGGGTTTAGTGGGTATGGGTGGTCTTAAAAAAAAATCCACTGAGTCTCACTCTACCGCTGTCCCTGCGGTGTGCCTTAATGCATTTCCTCTTCCTCCACAAAAAAAAAAAAAAAAAAAAAAAAAACTACCTCTACTACTACTATGCCTACCGCACGGTCTCCTCCGCTGCTGTTATGGTCATAGCACGGGCGATTCCTGTCGTGTTGCTTGCGCGGGAGCGGCGAAGGAAATTCCTGGGCTCCAGCGACAAAAGCGATAGTGACAGGTGGGAGGAAACATCGATGACGTGACAACAGGAGTGGGGTCAGAGTGTTGTGGGTAGATGGACGCACCGCCTGATCCCGCACCTACGGCTATGGGTGGAGAGAGGGCATGGAGAGGTTAACTACCACCTTACCCAGTTTTTCTCTGGGCATGGTCAGTTCAATGCCTATCTTCACGGCATAGCAGTAAAGGCATCACCTAGGTGTTTTTACTGCTCTGCGTTAGATGATACCGTTGAACATACGTTTTTTGTGGATGAGAGATGTCACTGTAAGTACTAGCAGCTGGTGGATAAGATTGGCATGGCACCCGCTCCTGAAACAATTATCTTCAAGATGCTAAGCAGCGAAGAGGGGTGGATGGCAGTGGATGGCATCGTCGGGACAGTCCTCCAGCAGAAGAAAGAAGAGGAGAGAGCCGCCGCACAGGGAGCGGGGAAGCCCTAAGTAGTTTGATGCAGACCCAAGCTGTGCTAAGTATTTATACTCATCAGCAAGGGAAAGCATAAATGAAGCGCTAGAACACGGGTGCCGGTCGTCAGGTACCCCGAGTCCTTTTTAGGACTCGAGAGCATCAGCACCTCTAGCAAATGGTGGCGAGTAAGCTCGTTAATGCTTTGAAACGCGATGGTCTCCCTGGTGGCTCCACCCTGAAGTAATGCTAACGCGGTTCCAGGGTGGATCAAAAGCCACGTTGCATGGGGAGGGGGGTTTTAGGGGGTATGGGTGGTCTAATAAAAAAATCCACCGAGTCCCACACTACNTACTACTACTACTACTACTACTACTACTACTACTACTACTACTACTACTACTACTACTACTACTACTACTACTACTACTACTACTACTACTACTACTACTACTACTACTACTACTACTACTACTACTACTACTACTACTACTACTACTACTACTACTACTACTACTACTACTACTACTACTACTTCTACTACTACTACTACTACTACTACTACTACTACTACTACTTAAGAGGACTTACGCGCTTAAAAGAAGGAGTCAGCATCTCAGATAATCAGAATGGGTTCTGAACAGTGATGCTAACAACCAAGAGTTCTAACGCAAGCGCACAACGATCTTACTCTCTCCATGGACAGCCACTACCAGGTAGTGGAGGAAAAGCTTTCTCTCTGGTACCTGTAACCTAAGCCCCGCCCTATTTTACAGCTTAAATAGAATCTAATGCTTCTACGCACCGTAGCTGTAATAGTCGAGTTGACTAACTCTTTCGTCTGCGTGTTGAATCGGATAAACTCAGGTTCAAGACACACTACCTAGCAACTTTTTTTTTTTTCTTGTTACTACTGATACTTAAGTTTTTTTTACTTCATTCAATGCTGTCAATTAATATAAAATTACTTGTTATGGTTTTTATTATTTTTTAATGTATAAAATAAATATTCTTTATGCAAAATAATTTCATTAGAAGTAAGGACTCGCAATTGAGTAAAGAATCATATAGTATGTACATTACCTTGCGATAAGTATCTCAGTGCCTTTTTTTCATAAAAATAATTGTTATTATTGCAATCACTGGGTAGATCAAAAGGAAGAAATAACATTGGATTGCTATTTTACAGAGACGCTTATGATTTGATGACTACTCAAGTTTTTAACTTTTGCTTCAAATGATTTTTCACGTAGGCCTATTTCATTCGTTATTATGCCTGTATTAATTCATAGAGTAGTTACATAATGGTAAAAAAAAAGTTGTAAGCAACGAATGAAATACTGATGTGTGTAGCAAAATCTAAGTTTTAATAAGCCTCATAAGATTGTACTGTACAATTATATTTACGTTATTGACTCAGGCATTGAAAATCTAATAAAAATTTATTTAAGCAGAACATTTAAACATGATTAGTTAATGAGCACGTTTATAATAGCACATTGACAAATATAACACTCATCATTATAGAAACATAAAGCAAACTAAAAAAGCTAAAAGATGATGCGAGTTAAAATACTTGCAAGAGTATTAACTTTAAGATTTATGTTCCAGAGTAATATCATTTTTATGTTTGTACCTTCTTGAATTTATTAAATCAGGACAATTTTTTGTTTCTACGGATTGAAATGCAGTTAAGCCGGATAAAATAGAAAAACAAGACCGAATAAGACAAATACTATCCAATAAATCCATTTTTATTTTATTTCCTTTTTTTTTGCTTGACGTCAGTAAAAATTAAAAAAAAACTCTTTCAGGCTAAGCATTAGAGTGTGAGAGGACTAGAAAAGATGGTACTAATATTTTTAAATTTTGAAGAGATAAAATACTGCGTTCAGAACGTAAGTTAACAAACTTTTTCCAAAGAATATTGACTTCTAATTGACACAGTTGTGCTCCATCGTTAACAGAATATGACGGTGTTAACAGTATGGATGTATGAATGTGATTGGACAATAAAATGCAACACACTATCGCTTATACTAGAAAATGTGGACACGTTTATTGTTACTATCTTGAGTATATGCTATGTTTAGTCTTTACAATCAAAGATACAATGGTAAGCTGGCTAAAATAAAGCAAGATCAAATAAAATAAGGTAATACGAAAAGTAGAGAGTGCATATCGATACACTGACCACGCGAGAATGAGGAAACTATAGGTATTAAATGCTGAGGTGCAGCGTCACGGCTTCTCATCTTCTTGCTATGGCGCATGTGCAAAAATTCAGTTACGAGTGCCAAATGTACATCTTACACTTCCTCCCATTAGTATCCGAATTTAACAATGTATAATATAATATAATGAAACTTTGAAATGTATAATAACAATGTATGATAAAAAAGGAAAGAAATATTAGATTATCTACACTGAGTAATCATATATAGAAAAATAAGTGATCAAATGAAGATGTGGAGCACGTCGGCTTCTTGATCATTCCTTGGGGAGGCTTGTAACGAGCTAAGACATACACAAAGAGATACATTAATCAGCATGTCTATCATCATTATCAATCTATTATAAATTTATTAATTTTACTATGTTATACTTAAGTTTAACTATTATGCAATTTACAATGATTGATATTCAACTTTTCTTTCATTAATCTTTCATGCAGTTCAAGCAGCAGGAGTTTTGTAAAAATATCTGTCAGTCATTTCTTGGGTAGAATCCATGTAACGATTATTTATTCTCTGGCAACACATTCCTTAACGTAGTGAGCTTTGATCTCGGTCATGTGTCTCAGTCTTTTGCCACCATCTATCTTAGCACTTGCTCCGGCGGTTTTGTTGTTACACTAAAGGTCCGCAAGCAACAGAGTATATAACAGTATTAAGCTAATTAAGTGTTCCAATCCTATCAGCTCCTTACTTTCATCACATATCACCCTGTAATCCACCTTACAGGTTCAGATTGCAACGTAACTATCTATTCTCGTCTTCCAAGCAACTGTATCACCACACAATCTTATGAGGTATCCACCTGTCGTAATTAAGCCTTTACAGTCTGTCAAACTCGCATCTGAAAAGGCTTCGAGCTTATTTTTTCGGCCTCTGTAGGTGAACTCCGAAGTTCTGGTATGTTGCAGATATCAAAAGACTAGTTTGACCATTCTCCAGTCATCTTCAGTTGAGCAGATTTCGTGTCTGCTTCATACATTCACAGAGTACGAGATGTCTGGTCTGACTGTGTTAGCCAGATACAGTAAACATTTCACTGCTTCTCTGTAAGATACATTTTCTTCAGTTTTAGTTTTGTTGAGTTCTCCAGTCTCTTCTGATTCTTCTCTGTCTTTTATTTTGCCAATTCAGGGCTTGACTTGTCACCATTGGTGATCCTTAAGGTTTTTAGTCAGTAAATACAAACTGTTCCTGAACTTTGTAGATGTATAGTGTTTGTGTAAGAAAAATCAAATTATATTTTCTATCTCTTTCTACTGTGATAACTAGGAAAGTGCCAACCTTGCTAAGATCTGAAATCTCAAAGTCAGACTGCAGACGAATCTTAATTTGTTTTGGTTAACGGACACAATTTCTTGCCATCATGATATCATCTACATATGAAATCAAGATTGAAAGTTTCACTTTTTCTTTCCATGCGTAAAAGCAAGTAGCAACTGGTGTGCGTTTGTGATACTAGTTTAAGTGCAGCTGCACGACAACACTCGTTACATTTTTTCAAGCTAATCTTAAGTCTATAAAGGGCTTTTTCTAAACAACATACTTTATTTTTCTTAAGTTAATCTTTGTCAAGTAGACCTTCAGGAAACTCCATATATATTTTTTCCTTGATTAAACCATTTATGAATGCTGTTTTGACATCCAGTAGACAAATTTCTACATTAAATTTATTAAAAGTTAATATTACTTATCTCACATGAGCCAACCCAGATACAGGAACACAAGTCTCTTGCAAGTCGTACTTATTCCTATCTTTAAACCCATGAATCACCAAACTTACTGTAAACGTCGTGGTTTTTATCTGCATCTATATTCTTCTCTAGGACTCGTCTGGAATCTATGATGTTTGGCTTGCTACCTCCAACATTCATAGTTGGTCTATCTGCAATTTTCCATACTAGATTTTATGCATTAATTTCAATTCTTCGTAGATTGCTCTGAAGTTTTCTTGAACAAGCTCTTTATTTTTCTTTGGTCTTCCTTTTATCTTGACTCCTTGTTCTTCCTCCGTTTCTAATAATACTTTTACAAAACCTAATGAACCACTTATGTTTTTTATTGTCTATTTTATGATTATTTCAGTTTGCTATTTCGTCATCTTTCAAGACATTTCTAAATACAAGTCTTTCATAAAATCTAACACCTGGAACTTTATAAAATTTTCCATCCTCTGGTCTTAAAAAATGTAGCTGGTAGTAGTATAGCCAGCCAGTACTACTCGTATACCTGGTTAGCTGTATTTGGTTCCGGTGTTCCTGTGTATCTTAAAAAAGGCCACACAACCAAATCTTATTTGATTTATTTCTATTATTCAATTGGAGGTAAAATATTCTAAGGAAGCTGTTATGTTTTGGACAGATGTGGTGTGCGATTATATGTTTATACTGCAGCACCCATGGTTAGATCTAATATGTTCTCCCTAACCTGAAGTCATCTAGGTTCACACTTTGTCTTGCAATGTGCGATTAATTCGTTCTGAGACGCCATTATTTTAAAGATTGTCTGGACAGATCAGTTAACACTTAGCTCTAAATCTCTAGAAAATTTCCACTATTTGACCTCCTACAAACTCTGTGCCTTGGTCAGTTCTCTAATAGCACATCTTTGCATCAAAGCCTAGTGGATTTCGTGCGCTGGTCACAAATTTGTCCCTACAATTTTCTGCTTTACTGTTTACTTTCACAGGGTATGTCATCGTCAATATTAAATTGTTATCTGTGTATACTATTGTAAATTTGTATCTTTAAGGATGAGTTGCCGTAAAAATCGGTTACATTGTGTCGGCGTGGGCTATTTCCAGTGGCCTATTTTCAGATCCTTTTATGTGCTATGTATAGTTCATGTATTAATTGAATCTTCTTTTTTTTGCTGCTATCACTTATAAAGGCTTATCAATCAAAATTAAATCTAACTTTCTCTTTTTTAAATATTAAATATGCTATCTTGTTAGGATAATCTCGTACCAATTAAATTAATCTTTCTATTTTTCAAAGCTTTAATTTGCTTCCTTGCTCAAATAATCTTGTTTCAAGCAAGTTTATTTTCTTTTATTGCAATCTTTGCTATTTTTGGTTGAAATATCATAAAAAATGTATTCCCATTTTTTAAATAAATTATTTGCTATCTTGATAAGGTATAAATTAAATCTATTGTTGTATTTCTCAAATCTTTATTCTTGTCTTTAGATGGAGTATTAATTGAATTTATTTCTCTATCTTTCAAGTCCTTATTCTTGTCTTTAGATGAGGGATCAATCAAATTTGTTATTCTATCTCTGAAATTTTTAATCTGCTATCTTGAAGGTTCTCTTTGTTTCTGTCTTTCTAAAATTTTTGTTTGTACGTGATTTATCGTATTAAAATCTTCTCTCGTTAATCTATCTAAAGAAATTTTAACTGGAATGTGCTGCCTGTATTTAGAAATAGTGTGAATTATACCTTCACGTTTTTCCATTATATTAAACTGATCTCCTGTATCGTAATCATTACTCATACCTCGTATAATAACTCAGATCAAGTTATATATATGTTTTCCTAGTAACCAGTTGCACACAAGTTGTGTTATCGGGAAACATGAGTAAGCAGGCACATACGAACGCAATGCATACGCACAACCCATGGGACGAGATACAGCAGATGACTTAAGCATGCGAACGCAACATGTCTAAAGTTATACGCAATAGCAGCAAAATTCCAACGCGATTAAGCACAATCGTATGTATGACAAGCACAAAAAAGTAATGTTCCTTAAATATAATACTTTATCGTTCGACGAAAACAGTGCTACTCTTCCACTACTTGTCCCCATCACCTTTTGAAACTTTTTTATTTTCTCCTGCATTTTTTTATATACTTTTGACAGCGTATCAAGTGAGTTCATATCAAAAATGTATTCTGTCTGTTATAACGATGTGCTGACGCGTACTATACCAAAATCAGAAATCTTACATTTCGGCATTTTAGTTTGAGTTAGCATTTACCTCTAGTCAAAGTGTAAAAATCTACGAAGAAAATCAAGGCAGCACTGTACGGGAACTTAGATAAATAAACGAGTCTATATAAGAAGGCTGCTCTGTGCGTGCCAGGAGCTATCAAGCCTGCTGAAAGAAATACATACGCCCGGTCTGACTAAACGCGAGTCATGGCCTAAACAAAAGTCTCTCTTCCCGCTTTAAGGCGTCCCCCTCAGTGGTAGCTATAGCTGTAGCAACTAAATAATGATCCTTGTACCCCAGTGCAAGCCTGTCTCACGCTAGAAAAAACACGTGCCAACTCTTGACCTTTAAGAACTACCGAGTACTAGCTTTATGAAACACTTCCCAAATCATATCTCCTGTCGTATTTATAATATCTTCAACATATATTATTACAACTCTTACATTATTTTGGTTTTAAAACAACGAAAAACAAAGAACATCATGTCAACATAACGACTAATAAAGACACTATAAGTATCATTATCAGTTACTTCCTTTCTTTCTTCTCTGAATTTCTTATAACCTTTCTCACCCCACCAGCTGTCATCTCCCCGATCTGCTCGGTCTCACTGGTGGCTGATATCAATCTCAACGCCACCTCCTCGATGGCCTTAAGAAAGCCTGTAAAAAAATTAGGTAAAAAAACGTGGAGGGCAAAAAAAATACGAGTACACACGAGACGGGCTCGATCACAGTGAAAAAAAATGGTGGCTAGGGAGGTCTTGAATGCAAAACCACACTACACTATTTAAGGCCAATAACCTGTTAGCAGTGTGGATGTATAGGTATGTGATAGGGCAATAAAATGTCAAACACTATCGCTTGTACTACAAAATACGAACACGTTTATTGTCACTATCTTGGGTAAATGCTATCTTTAGTCTTTACAATCAAAGATACAAGTGTCAGCTGAACTGAAATAAAGCAAAATCAAATGAAATAAGAAAATACGAAAAGCAGGGAAAGCTCTTCGACAGACTGACCGCCCGAGAATAAGGAAACTATAGGTATTAGACGCTGAAGGGCAGAGTCATGACGTCTCGTCTTCTTGCTACTTCCCATGCGTTAAACTTTAGTAACGAGCGCTAAATATACATCTTACAAACGGAAACAATAGGATTTTATTTTTTCATCATTCCTAATTGATGTCACTGTGTGAAAAAGACCTTTTAAGATATTGAGCAACATTTGGGTCCTTATTCTAAAACTTGCTGCTCAAAGCATTTGCAAGTTATAGATACTAACATGGAATGCGGGATAAATCTATATGTCATCGAAACAAACAACCTGCCACCAGTTATTACAAGTTGAGGTTGTATATGGTAAAAACTACTTAAGAGAAAGAACACCGGAAAGTAGTAGTCAACTAACACTACTTCTTTTTCCTTATTCCGATGTTCTGTGTTTTTTTTCAACTTAGTAGTAATTTTCATTCGAAAACTTGACTATGATATAACTGAAGCCTTATTTTTTTTGTGTAATTAGAGACGACTGGTTACATAATTTGTTTGGTAGGGTTTGCAATGAAACTTCTTAGAACAATGGTGATAACTTATTTTAAAAAATGTTACAAAAAAAATCGTTAAATATTTTGGTACTAAAAAACATCCCGTGAAAAAAATTTAAGCTTGTTCTTTGTTAATATTAAATTAAATTGCAGGACATAGTAGCTATACAATAGTTTTATCTGTATCATAGATTGTGAGAAGCGCATTTAATATAAATTTATATAGTTTTTGAAGACATTTCTCAGAATAAATTTTTTCTTTAAAAAAAAAAAAAAAGATGTACCACAAAGTGATGTAAAAATGATTTAAATTTTTTTAGTACCATGAAAAATAATTTTATTATTTCTAAAAAATAGAATTGTGCAGACATGAAATAATTTTTTTTAAATTATATTTGAGCAGTAATAAAAAACTTAAAAAGCAATTTTATTTTAATTTTGCAGCATTAAAATAAAGCAAAACCAATCTTCAGTGTAAGTAGTAACAAAAAAACAAAAAAAAATTGCTTGGCAGTGTGTCTTGAACCTGAGTTTTTCAGATTCAACGCGCAGACAAAAAAGTGAGTCAACTCAACTTTAACAGCTACGGTCCATTAAATCATTAGATTGTATTAAGCTGTGAAAGTAGGTGGGGCTTAGATTAAAAGTACGGTTGGTGAAGCTCTCTTTTTACTGCCTGGCAGTGCCTGCCTGACGTGAAGAGAGTAAAATCGTTGTACACTTGCACGAGAACTCTTGGTTGTTAGCATTACTGATTCCGAAAGAGTTGTTTGACGGTCAGGGCTGTGTCTAAGGCTTTTGAGTCGGTTAAGGAGGCATGGAAACCCTCTCATAAGACGAGAAGCGTCTACATCCTTGTGACTCTAGACGTAAAGAATGCCTCTAACTCGGCTAAATAATCCAACATTATGAGGACCTTGAGGTGCCAGAAAGTACTGGACTACCTAAAAAAGATCTTGGATAGTTATCTCCAGGACTAATGACTCTGGTATGACACAAAAGATGGACCAAGAGAAAGGCATCTGACGTCAGGGGTCACACAGAAATCTGCCCTTAGACCCAACCTCTAAAACTTGGCTTATGACTAACTTCTGCACCTTAAAATGCCCCTGGTGGTCAAACTGACGGGCTTTGCTGATGACATAGCACTGCCATCACAGCAAGATCCCAACAAGAGGCCGAGCACAAAAAATACGGTAAGCCATCCCGATAGTGTCAGAGAGGCTTCGGAATCATGGTTTTGAACTGGCTGTAGAAAAGACGGAGTTGGTCGCTCTCACTAGGCAGAGGTGTGTTAGGGGATACTATTGCCTGAACGTTGTGGGTTTAGTAATCTGCACGAGTCCAGTGGTGCGCTACTTATGAGTGTAAATTTATTTTTGACTCACCTTCTGGTGTTTGAAGCTCATTTTTTTCTGCTCATTTCAACCCTTTTGACCTAAGACATATCCATACAGATCTTGATAGCTCGAATCTCACGTAGGCGGATGAATTAAATTCGTAACAATAATAAGAATAATGATGGTGATAATGATAATATTTTTAATAATGGCAGTAGCAAGTGAAGCATTCGTAGAAACTATACAAGCTATAAGGTAGTAACAGCGGTAATAAGTGTTATGATGATAGAATAAGGAATAAGTAAAGCACACCATGATAATGAAATATATTCGAAGAAATTCAAGAGAAGGGTTTTATTTTCAAGAGCCAACTATAGCATTTAAGGACGGATGACTCAACTTACTGTCTTTCGGAGATGAGCTTGGGAGTTCACTTTTCGGAGACGGAGAGCTTGGCCGCTCGCTTTTTGGAGACGGGGATTTTGCCCACCGCATTGAAAAGTGAAGGACCAGCTAAAGTCATCATATGGAACTTCCTTCTTCTCAGAGACGAGTGCCTCAGCCACCACTTTTTAGGGACAAAAAGCGTGACCCGCCGTTTTCCAAAGACGAGAAGCATATCAAGGTTAACCTAATGAGAGGCAACCCAAGGACTATAACAAGGTATATAAGAAGCAGGCTTGCAGAGAGCGGCAGCTCTAATTCAGTCTTGTGAAGTTTTCAGACCCTTTAATTTTGAAGCCAGGGCTTACGACGCTCAGTTCTACGCTCCCTCACCGAATATTTGGCTAGTAAGAATCCGTACTTTCTTCCGTAACTAGCTAGGGTAGTCTGAAGTTGATAATCGTAATCATAGCTTAGATTCAAGGACTTGGACATCGTCCCCAGGGCATTTTCGGAGAAAGGCTTAAATCAAGCAGCTGGTTGTACTAGAATTATCAGAGAACTAGGAAACTCTAAGGAAAGGTCTCTCCAGGACTTCAGGGGACTTTCTGACCATCGCCTGGCACTGGACTGCCTTGTCAGGTAGCAAACTCATCAGCCCATGCGATTGACCTCGAAAGAACATCAAGAGAGCAGTCAATAAAGCCACTAGGGTTTCTTGGGCACTTGCATAGTTAATGCTGAACGTTGGAGGTCCACATGAAGCTGAAAGACGGCTTCTTGCGTCGGTCTCCAACTCCATTCTGCTGTACGGAGCGTAGGTATAGGTGGACGCACTCGCGAAAAGGGGTATTCGAGAGCACCTGACTTCAGTGCAGCGCATCGGATCCCCAATGATCGTATACGCGTATCGTATGGTCTTCTCCGCTGCTAATATGGTGATAGCACGAACGATTCCTGTTGTGTTGTTTTTGCAAAAGTGACGAAGGAAGTTTCTAGGCTGTAGTGACAAAAGTGATAGAGACATGCAGGAGAAAATGTTAATAATGAGGCAACAGTAGTGCAGTCAGTCTAGTGTGTATAGGTGGACGCACCTGTTGATACCGCATCCGTGGTCATGGATGGAGAGAGATTATGGAGAGGTAAACTTCTATCTCACTCAGTTCCTTTCAAGGCATGGCCAGTTTAATGACTATCTCCATTGCACGGCAGTGAAAGCATCACCCAGATGCACTTACTGCCCTGACCTAGATGATACCGTTAAACATATGTTTTTTGTGTGTGAGAAATAACACCGTAAGCATTAGTAGCTGATCGATGAACTCGGTGTCACACTTCTTTATCCCCCACCCGCAAAACCATTATCTCTGAGATGCTATGCCCCGAAGAGGCGTATAGGGCAATAGATTGCTTTGTCCGGTCTGTTGTCTGGCAAAAAAAAAAAAAAAGTGAGCCACCATGCAGGATATGAAGGCTGCAGAACAGACCCTTGGAAGTGACAAGATTGTTACGGTAGGTAAAATTGAATGTGGACTGTAGGACTGCTGTGTACATGTACTTATCTGCAAGAAAAAGTATCAAGCATTTAGTGACACTTGCAAAGACTGCAGCCTTCGAAGAAGGGCTAGACATGGGTGCTGATCCTTAGGAACCCCAAGTCCTTTTCAGGACTCGAGAGGATTGGCACCTCTAGCAACTGATGGTGAGCTTGCTCGCTAATGCTGTGAGACGCGATGGTTTCCCTGGTGGCTCCACCTTCAAGTACTCCTAACGCAATCTTAGGGTAAAACTAAAGCAACGTGGCAAGGGGGAGGAGAAGTTTTAGTGGGTATGGGTGTTCATAAAAAAAGTCCACCTTGTCCTACACTACGGCTGTCCCTGTGGTGTGTCTTTATACATTTTTCCTTCCTTCACAAAAAAAAGCTACTACTACTACTACCACTACTTCTACTACTGCTACAACTACAACTTCTACTTTCACTGCTGCTGGAAGTCGTCATTTGAATCCCTGCAGTGGAGGGAAAAAAGGCGAGATAATTTCCGACGGCATGTACAGAAACGAACCCTGAACACTGCCTTGAAGGAAATAGAACGAAGTAAGAGAAATAGGAACCCATCGGACAGCCCTGAAAAACGCTAGCATACTATTTCTTTAAAGAAAAAAAAGACAGGTAGTGGCAAACAAGAAGAAATTCCCCTGAATGACAAAACAAGCCAGAAGAAAAAAGTGGACGCCACAACAACAGTAGTAGTGAAGATGGCTGAAGGACAGACCTTTGCAACGGTGCTAAAGACTATGAGGGCGAACTTTGACCCCGATAAGGCTAAAGTGGCAGTCCAAAGTGTTGTCACTACAAAAAAAGGAGACATACTTATTAAGGCCAAAGGTGTAGAGAATGCTGCTGCATTCTCACAGCAAATTAAAAAGTCGGAAGCCGGACAGGGTACTGTCAAATTAAGCGACAGAAAAGTGACATTAGAAGTCCGAGACCTGGATGCCATTGTAGAGGAAGATGAGGTCAAATAGGCTTTTGCTAGGACTTTTGGACATCAGAGCCAGGAGCCAGAAGTTGCTCTCTTGAAGCCAAATGCCAGAGGACAGAGGCTGGCTTTAATAAAGGTGGACGAAGCATCTGCCAGACACGTAGAAAAGGAAGGAAGGTTACGAGTTGGCTTTGTGAGCTGCCGAATTCGAAGAAGAATCGAAGTAACAAGATGTTACAAATGCCTGGGATATGGACACGTCTCGGGCAACTGTGAGAACAAAAACAGATCCAAGCTGTGCTACCGGTGTGGAAGCTCAAACCACCGGAAGAAAGAGTGTCCAGGCCCAGCACGGTGCTTCCTTTTTCCAAAAACGGACAACAAGCACGAAGGAGGCAGCGGAAGCTGCCCTCTATTTAGAAGAGCCCTAAAAGAGGCCAGGGATAAGGCCCAAGCAGGATCAAAATAAGGCAGAAGGGCCTTAAGTTGAAAGACAGGCTTATGTGGACCCACGCTGCGCTTGGTACTTCTCACCTATCAGCAAGGGAAAGCAGTTAGCTTATAGTGGTGCTAGCTAAGTAGGCGGCCTACTGTGAAGCCCCGAGTCCTTTTCAGGACTCGAGAGCATCAGCACCTCTAGCAAATGGTGGCGAGTTAGCTCGTTGATGCTGTGAGACGCGATGGTCTCCCTGGTGGCTCCACCCTGAAGTAATGCTAACGCGGTTTCCGGGGTAGATCGAAAGCCATGCGGCATGGGGGGGTTTTAGTGGGTATGGGTGGTTTAATAAAAAAAACCCACCGAGTCCCACACTACCGCTGTCCCTGCGGTGTGCCTCAATGCATTTCCCCTCCCTCCACAAAAAAAAAAAAAAAAACTTTCACTGCTGCTACTATTGCTACTACAACTACTACTACTAGTACTTCTACTACTACTACTACTACTACTACAACTACTAGTACTAGTACTTCTACTACTACTACTACTACTACAACACATCTAACTGTCCAAGATTACTGTCTTCACTAATCAGACAGAAAAAAAACTTGACTGTATAGAAAGAAATAAGGTAGATCCCAGAAAAACGTGGAACCAAGAGACTGAATAAATTTGGTCTGCAACAAAGAAAATTGAAAAGACGCTCAAATCCGTTGGAATAAGGTATGGGAACATGGCAAAAATTGTTAAAAATGGCCTAAAAAATACTCTTAAAAATCTCAAATCAGCTGTTATTATAAGAGAACCACTAAGTGTTAGAGAGAAGTACTACAGTAGAAGGTAAAAGGAAAGTTTTGCATTTACCGCAATATAGAAAAAAAAGAAGAGACGATTTCTGTCGTCAGGTGTAAAAAAGAACTCTAAACACTGCCCTTAAGAAAATAACACGAATAATCCGACAACAAACTTTAAACTGAATTAATGATGATCGAAGCTATTTTAAAGCCTGCAACTATTGAAAGAAAGTTAGATTACTCCAAAAGTAAACATATATAAAGGTTTTAAACGATAAAATCAAGCAAAAGGCATCATGAAATAACCTAGTTCTCTCCAGAAGAGAAGCTCAAAAAAAGCCAGCAATGTAACGCTCATATCATCCCAAAACAGACATCATTTAACATAACTATCATTCTAAATATCAATACACAAATACCTTCTGTTAAAAACAAATGCAGTGAAGTCAATTGACCTTTGTCATTTATCCTAAGCCCTAGTGCAGAGGCTTCAATCATTATAAAATCTGTTGTCCACCTAACATTATAATTTTTATATGATACCATTTTGAACCTAGAATGCACGAGTAAAAAGGAACCCAAGATTTGAGAAAACATCATCCTAAGCTTTGATAAATATTTTTTCGAATTTCACATGATACTGGATAATTTTCTATGAAAAAATATGGCCTAGTAAAAAACGAGGTGTTTTGTTCTCATCAAAAACGAATTAAATACCATAAAAATTACTTAAAAATACCAAGCTACATAATACCTACTTCAACAAGAATAAATAAAACGAAGCATTTCTAAACGTCACGTAAAAATTACGTCACGTGCCAAAATATTCCATGAAAATTCCTAAGCATTTATGAAACAAATTACCTTGACTCAGAACCTCCGAAATCAGAAAAGTGTTACTTTGTCGAGATCAAGAAACTACGAATCTCAAGTTATTAAAAATCTTCAAAATCCGAGATCATAAAACAAATAATGGTGTTAGAGCCGCTAAAGTCAAGATTATAAAACAATGAATTAATCTTTAAACGCTGTAATCCAAAATCAAAATTCAAGGACTTGTGTATAAATCTATGAAATCTGAAATTAAAAAAAAAAAACAGACTACAAACAACTACAATACGAAGAAGTCAAGCATAAAACTTAACAGTAATTAGGTATCAGTATTTAAAAATCATAAAATTCAGAACGTGGAAAAAAATATTGCGAATCCGTCAATAATTATAAAAACGTTAAATGTAATAAAAAAAACTACAATACATCTCAAAAACTATTCAATTTTTTTCACACGCAACATTACAAAACACATAAAAAAGACACGAAAAACAAACTCCTTGAAAGCCTTAGAGGCTTAGATTAATCCCTTGTATGCGGAAATATAGACTTTAACTACACTCAATAATTAAACCTATCTTTAAAATATTAGAACACTTAGTGATAAGAAGGGCTTTAAATAGTGCAGTAACGGTTAGACACGCCTCCAAACTATACGAATCCCCAGAAAATAATACACGCTAAAAAAAGCGCCAACAATGGCATAAAAAATATAAGATTATAAATAAGAGAAAAATATGAAATAAACATTAAAAATAAAAATCTTAAACACATTTGAACGCTCACACGTAGCACCACGTAAATTAACAATTCCTCATTTATAAGGTCTTCAACACTTTAAGCATAATAAATAAATACTAGAAAAAAGTAATAGTAGAATATGACAACAGATTTTTTATTAAAAGTAAAGGTTTACCTTGTACGGACCTTATAAAGCTAAACATTTCTATAATAACAAGTACCCCGATTGCAATTAGGCCTTTTATGCAACCTTCCGTCTTACGAGATATACTAAATAAACAAATCAACGAAGTTCTTAAAACTGAAGTTATTAAACCTGTTATAAATGCTCTGACAAATTCTATTTTGCATGAATCTAGGACTCAAAAGACAAAAAAGGTTAAGAGTCGTAATACACGTTAAAAAACTCAATGATAGAATATTCAACTACAACTATCTCGTACCCAACGAAAGAGATATTCTAGACAAAATTGGCACTTCTAAATAACCTACAGTCTTAATTTAAGAGCTGTTGATCATTAAATCAAAATAAAAACGGAAGACATACATAAAACTGCCTTTACGGTTGATCTAGGGCTCTCCCGTTCCAACAGAAGCCCTCTTTAATTAAAAACACATGCACCAAAGTTTTCAGCACTCATAGCTGCCCTAATTTCAAATATTAGAAAAATCTTTCTTTTGTAGATATGAAATGCATTTATTTTTAAGAATTTTATAAGCAATGTGACATGATCACTTAATTTTTAGAGCAACTTAAAAAGCAAATCTAGGGTTACAGCCAGAGAAATAAAAATTTCTGTTATCATGAATAAATTATCTTGGTCAAATAAATAGTAGAAAA
>NW_019380068.1:8438-44711 GCF_000648655.2 Copidosoma floridanum | reverse complement strand
ATATATATACTGACATTCTGAATGCTCCCACTGGCCGACTAACTTTCTGTACTGGTACAGGAAAAACCCGTACCACGTATCGGATTTTGACGTACTAAGTATAAGGTTTATCTATACTCACTAAGGTACTTTAAAGTATACTACCGTACCAAATATACCTGTACCAGTACACATTTTTCTTGTACAGAGTATCGAAAATACTTGTACTAACATATAGTACCTGTTTTTCTGGTAACAACAATCTTCCGTGGAGTCAGGCTCCACAACCACTAGACCACGAGACATGATGTCTGCGCAAGTGTGAATAAAGTACATGTGGGAATGTGTACTGTTTATCATACACACAACGAAGTTGAAAAATTAAAGAGTTTCCTGTAGACCAAGGTGTTAATGACAGATAATTAGTCGAATGAAAATTAACTGTCACCACGTATCAATTTCTAATCCTGATAAATCAAATAATATGTTCCTCTTAATATTTACATTCGTATAACCTCAAATTTAAAACTCAATTGGTGAATATACCTACAGAAATCGTATGAAATTACTTTCGAACATAGTAATTTTTACTATACTGAATAGCATTGCAGTGGAATAAGAAAGCATACTATGTCACATAGCAAATTCTACTTTAGAATGAGGTACGGTTCAAAACGATTACAAAAAAATTAACTATGTTGTGTAGCAAAAATTGTACTATCACAGTTTTTACTATGTTAGACATAGTAATTTTTATCGTGCCGTGATAGTTATTTACGTAACAAGTGTGAAAAAGACGATTTCTCACACGAGTCGTGATTGACTCACACAAGTGGCTGGAGTTGACGGGAATGAGTGCCAGTTGAGCCCACGAGTGTGATGGCAAGGCACGAGTTACCGTCACCAGCCCCCGACTGCAAAAATACCAAATGATCGTCTAAAACAAAAGTGTTTTTATGCCTTAAGTATAGAAACAGAAATTTGATAAAATTTCAATTTTGTTTCAAAAAGTAAGCTTCAAATTATTTAAACAAAAACATTTTCAAAAAATTTTACAACTATAACAAATTATGTTAAAGGATCCCACACCAACACAATGAGATTGTGCTTCCCAACGAAATTTTATAAAATTTTGATATGATGTTGTTTAATGGAATTATCAAAAAAAACTCATTAAGAAGGAATTTCATTTTAGAGTAGAAACTTACACCGGATAGGGTTACGATAGTTGTACACAGACGGTATCTTAATTCGTATTTTAAGAGATTTCTGGTGCGTAGCCAAATTTTTTTCTGTGTGTGGAAAAACCTATCCTGTGATCACACTGTGTGAAAAAAATCTTTGCCACACACCTTTTCCGCACACTATGCAGAAAAATCGATTTTCCACACTTAAAATATTGCGGGAAAAACCTATTTTCCACACAATATTGCGAAATAGTAGTTTTCCTACGAGTTTGAAAAGTCTTTGTTTGCGAACCGAGAGGTTTGAAGGCGAGGTCCGTAACGAGGTTCGTAATGGAGACTTTTCGAACGAGTATCGGAAAACTGCTTTTCTGCCCACGGGTGGTTTTTAGAGGCTGGTACTTCCTCGGGCAAAAAAGCAGTTTTCCGGAACTCGTTCAAAAAGTCTCCTTTACGAACCTCGTTACGTTCCTCGCCTTCGGCTCGGGCCGCAAACCTCTTGATTCACAAACAGAGACTTTTCAAACTCGTAGGAAAACTACTATTTTTGCCTGAGGAAGTACCAGCCTCCCAAAATTACCCAAGTGCGGAAATAGT
This sequence comes from Copidosoma floridanum, assembly GCF_000648655.2. Next base: position 42,951 of record NW_019380068.1, on the reverse strand, counting down.
AGTTTTCCTACGAGTTTGAAAAGTCTCTATTTGCGAACCGAGAGGTTTGAAGGCGAGGGCCGTAACGAGGTTCGTAAAGGAGACTTTTCGAACGAGTTCCGGAAAACTGCTTTTTCGCTCGAGGAAGTACTAGCCTCCCAAAACCACCCGAGTGCAGAAAAATAATTTTTTTAGGGTTACTGAATAATAAAAACTACTTAAAATATAATAAAAGTTATTTTAAACGTAATAATTTTGCGTCATCAGGTGAGTATAGCTTAGCTTTCTTAAAAATATAGTAATTTTTAGTACAGTTATAATAATTTTTTCAACACTACTTTTCTCAGTGTGTATATCGCAAAAGTCACATGATATTTTGGGATCCCAAATACCTCAATGAAATGCTACTAATTTTAAACTGTACTTGGTTCAGAACAGTTTGTAAAAATTGATACAGTATGTCCTATGTAAACATTCATAGTCTTATATTATTTATTTCGAATGCTATAAGGAAAAAGCAATATTCTTAATATTATTACACGATGAAAAATGCTTTCTTACAAAAATAAATGGTAAAGTAAGTTTGATGTTAAAACTGAAAAAAAAAGTTTTTATTTTTAAGGTCCTTATTCTGTGGAGAAACATTAGATTTTTTATTATTAAAAAATTTGGTCTACCCAAAAGAAAATAAGTATTGAACTTGTCTAGATTCTTATTTTACAACTTACAAGGTGGATTATTAATTTTAAAGAGTACAATTTTATGTTACGGTATACAGGATTCTGAAATTTTTATCAAATTTTAAACTTTAAAGTTTAATTTACTCGAAAATTACGTACAAACGTCTGCAAAATACTGTTAAGTTTTCCTTAATAGTACTCACATTACGAATGAAAGTTAATTATTACATTTGTAGGGCTACATTAAAATGATGTAGTTGGTAGATGCTGTCTTGATTTCATTAAAATTCATTGTAGTTCAGATTTTTTATCACAGAAGTTTTTAAAAAAGTTTCAGAATTCATTTAATTATATTAAAAAGCAATACATCTTCTTAGTATTATTGAACTGATTAAAAGAAAATATCAAGTGAACGAAAGATTTTTTGTTGTAATAGTTATTGTATCAAACTCTTTCTGCATTTTCTTAATTATATTAAAACAAGTTGTGAATATTGTAAGAGTAAATTGACTATAAGGCCAGCCACTGTGATAAAACGGCTATATTATGAAACAGATGATAAACCCCCGCAAAGAAACAGTAAGGGAACGTTCACATGTAGTATGCCGTAGTCTTAGTTAACGCAGTGGTGATTTTATTACTTATCAAAAAAATATCACTATCTACGTACTCCTACATACATTAAATACATAGATACTTTGCCACAACGTTTCACCGTACAGTAACTTGCTCTCAAGTACTTGGTTATAAAAAAAAGCTACACAACGTTTTATATTAAAAAATCGAGTTCTAATACATTTATAATCTTCTATCTTTACGAAAAAATTCACGATAGAGAGATAAAAGCTGTCAACAGTGACATAATTCTCCGATCCATAAAGCTGCGTACAAAGTATTATCCACATATAAATGTTAATGTGCAAACGTGTTACAATGTCAGAGCACACGAATTTTCCAATCTGTTTTTCTTATTTTGCATTATTGATGAGCACGCAGTAATGGATGCCTGCGCAGTAGTTGGATCATTTACCTCTAGATCGTATTGCATTGTACAAGTACTTAGTAGCGTGTTTGTATAATGGTGGTCAGAATTAAGGAGTGCACTAAGTGTGCGTTAAGCAGAAGTTTATGTATGAAGTACTTACAAGAGTTTAAAGATCTAACAGAAATTGATTCAGAGTTATATAGTGAAATTAACGAGTTGATAACAGAACTCCATGCAATGGCTAGATAAGGCGTAGTTAGAACCATGGAACCGTTTAACGATGAGTAAGACCACTAGGACTTGTTTTTTTTTTTTTTTTTTAAAGAACGTTTATTCAGAGAAACTTTTACAATATTTGGATCTTAAGCTATGTATAATACGTACAAATTTAGCTTATCTTAACTATGGCATAGTATTGTTTACTAAATGGCAAATATTGCATTGCTCTACAAGTATTTTTTAGTTATTTATTACACTACAAAATTTGATATATTTCCTTGTTCATACAATTGTTCACTGTTTCTGTTTTATAATTAAGGAGAAAAATGATAGTTTTTGTAAAAAACTCTTATTATGTGTAATGTATGTAAATTATATGTACACAATACACAATGAAGGTTTTGAAATATAATCTTATGAAACGTGGCGTTTAAGTTCGCTGATTTGATAACCATCAATATCTTTTATTTAAAAATGTTTTTTCTTTTTTGTCTCCTTCTAGAATAAAAGTGCTATATTTTAGTGGTGGTATATGCTCTTTATCTTTTGGTATTTTCTTATTTCTTTGGTGTCTAGACCAATGATAAATAGTTGGAATGTTGTTTTCATCTTGAATGAGCCTCTGAGAATCTAAAAGTAAAAATATTTCTGGTGGCACAATACCATTTTTTTGCATTTTTCTAGATAGTCTACGTTAAATTTGATAAGTTTATCGGAGATAATTTTATTTTCCGCCCTCTAACCTCAAAATAGCACCTTCGCTGCTTGATTTTGGGCGAATAAATAGTTTACAAAACTTGTTCGAAAAGGTTTCTTTACGAATCTCATTACGGCCCTCGCCTTCGGCTCGTGCCGTAAACCTCTCGGTTCGTAAGTCGAAGCCTTTGCAAACTCGTACGTAATATACTATACTAACTTTTTTACTGTTAATTAAATAATTTCTACATAGCTTTAGCGTAAAACTATCTATTCTAGGAATCTTGGCTTTATTGTTAAGATCTTCATTTTTTATATATTTTCTATAATCATAAGCTGGATTTCTGTAAGCGTTCAGACAGGCCCTCAGACATTTTTTTCAAACATTCTGATTTTTTCCATGGTGGAGGCACTTTGGTTAAACCAGATTGGTATTGCATAAGTGACACTCGGTCTTATTGATAAGCTGCAGTAACATATTATTTTGGCCTTTTTGTCCAGATATCTGTTATAAAATAATTTTCCTAATGATTGGAAAGATTTGTTTGCTTTTTGAATTTGTGCTAATGGTTGTTCATGCATATGCAATAAGTAATCGATCTGAACACCTAAATATTTAACAGATTTTTTGTGCGGTATATCCATTTTTTCATTTTGTGACGTTTCTATTTGGATTTCAAACTCTTTCCAGTTAATCTTTTTTGATTCGCTCAATTTTTAGTGATCTAGCTTAGTAAGTAATCATTCACATTTACCTGGATTAACATTTAAAAACCATTGTTTGTAATAAAAATTTGTGTTATTAACTAAAGGCTCTAGCTTTTCTCTAGCTGAATTCGGGGTTTTTGCATCTACATATAAAATAAGATCATCTGCAAAAAAAGTTGCATATTTACTTGAATCTTGGTTAAGTTCATATAGCTTTGCAAGTCCGCTAATATAAATATTAAACAATATTGGTACGTTTACGGTGCCTTGCTGAAGGCCTTCAGATAATTTAAAACGTTGGGATTGTTTATTATTAGTGTTTACCGTAAATATTTTACGATCTTGAAACGAACTGTATAATATTTTAATTATATGTTGTGGAAATTTTTTTTGTCCTCGTTTGAAAAGTAATCCTTTAATCCAAACAGAATCGAAAGCTTTTTCAAAGTCAATCAGACACGCTGCTATCATCTCGTGATTGTTCAAATGTCTGCAGGCATCTTAAGTTACTTTGTGGAGAGTACGTATTGTCGAATGACGGTGTTTAAAACCGAATTGTTTATCTGGTACAATTTTATACGAAGCACAGTGTTCATTGATTTGATTATTTAAAAGTGATTCGAAAACCTTACTAATACTAGGCAATAGATATATTGGCCTGTGGCTTTTGGGATCTTTCGGATCTTTTCCTTTGCTTAGAATAGGATATATTTTGGCTGTTTTCCAATTTCTGGGATGATGCGCGTTGTTTATTATATTATTGAACGCGGTTGTATAATTTAATATATTATCTACGTTTATGTGCTTAAGTACGATATTATGAATTTTGTCAATTCCTGATGAAGTTTTGTAATTGAGATTTTTAAAGACCAAGTATGTGTATATTACGCTGAAGAATATCTTTTTACTTTCTTCGTCTTGTATATAATTAGCTAAATTATCATCACTGAAGTTTGTAATCTTTTCATTTCTTCGTTCAATATTTAATACTTTATTAGCTAACTCTGTATATTTCGTTTGTATTAATTTAGTCAATCGATCTTTATTATCTTCCTTTTTATACCCTCTTTCTTGGTGGAAGTTGAATTCTAATGCATTTAAAATATCTGTTTTACTACTGAGAATCTATTTGTTGGCACGACTGGGAGTTGTGAGTTGAGTGATTGGAGCTCTATTACGAAGTTAATTCAATAAGCAAAGCTAAGAAGGTAGCCCTGTTCTTAACATTACTTGGTAAACAAGGTTACGCCTTGTTAAGAAATTTATGCATGCAAGATAAGCTGGCTTCGAAGAAGTATAAGGCATTAGTACACGGAGAGGGAATTCACACGTCGAACGCATGGAGGTTAGCTGGCTTTCAGCGCATGCAGACTTCCTTGCGTTGAAAGCACGAAGTTGTAGCACTGAAAGCATCGAGTATACCTGAGCGGTAAACGCAAGGAGCGTGATGGGTTTGACGCTCGGAATCTGTTGCGTTTGATTGGTGCTCAGCTGGTATATATATACATACCCATCAGCTGAGCACCAATCAAGCGCAACAGATTCCGAGCGTCAAACCCATCACGCTCCTTGCGTTTACCGCTCAGGTATACTCGATGCTTTTAGTGCTACAACTTCGTGCTTTCAACGCAAGGAAGTCTGCATGCGCTGAAAGCCAGCTAACCTCCATGCGTTCAAAGTGTGAATTCCCTCTCCGTGTAGATTTGATGCAAAAACATTCACAACCCGTGCCTAGTGAAATAACCTAGCGCTGGAGGCTTCAGAAGAGGTTACAAAAGGAAGAAAAAGGGATTGGATTAGTTAGTTATAACGTGGATTTTACATTCCCCAAGGTGACTTACCGTTGGAGAGAAAATATCGTTATTATTCTCTCTCATACGTCTCTGCTCAACAACACTCTCCCTCTTCACCCCTTCACTGGACCTGTCTCAAAAGGGGATTCGCGTCTGGGCAAATGAACACAAAGGCTATGTTGACTTTATTTCACAAAATTATTGAAAATAACCACAACCGCTATCTACAATCACTTCACGTAACTCCTCTCGGTCCCGATGCTATGGCGCAGGCCCTCGATCGTCACCACAACGCCAGTGGTGCGCTCGGAGAGCCACGCTAGTCCGCTCACACACACACACTCACGCGCCTTTACACCCACTTTCCCTCTCACACTACTCTCGGTCTGAAATCAGGCCCCCTCGGCGTGGTAGTCTGTCCGTACCTACACACCCCCACACTCACACTCGGCGTAGCCTATATAGGTCCCGGGCGTGGATTGCCGTCGCGACCGGAGACGGTCACAAACACGCCATACTACTCACAGCGTCCCGACGCCGGCTCTCGATCCGTCCCGCCCTTACACCACGGCTATGCGACTACTCACGCGCTCTCGGTCTCATGCGCCCTTTTCTTCCTCTCTCTCTCTCTCTCTCTCTCTCTCTTTCACTCTCACACACACCCAATGGCACGGCGTGCCCCTCTCCGCGTCTCGGTGGAGGCCTGACCGGGGCGCACTTGACACGTTCCCTATCCCCGTCTCGTGGCTCTCGCCCTTGCTATAGACTCTCGATGTTTTTCCCCCCTTGTGGAGTCCCCGCTAGCCTATTCACGGTACCTTGGTGATGTTACTCGTCTCTCGCAGGCGAGCAAGACGGCGGTGTCGTCGCGGATGGTGGTCCGGGAAGTTGACGCTCCGGAGTCCCTTGATCCTGCTCCCCAGCTGCGTAAAGCTCCCTCCTTCTCGGCTTGGCTAGGGTTGTCAGAGGAGGACGTCTCGTCGGTGGGGCGACCAGCGCTCAAGGCCAAGCAGGCTTGGATCAGCCCTGTTTCTCCTCTCTTCTCGCTCGCTCTCACGGTACCTCAGGTGCCGTCACTTTCTCTCCTACACACACTTGTCGCGTTTTCCGTCGTACAGCTCGACCCCTTTCCCGATCGCCGCGTACGCCCTAGGAAAAGGAATCGACAACGAGATGCTCGTCTCGAGTACCGGCCACGAAACGAGACAGCAAAAAAAAAAGATGGCGCAGACACTCTCTTCGCGCTCGACAGCTCTCTCTCTCGATGGTCGAAACTCTACTGCCCTTTCTCTCCGCCCTTTCCGTCTCGCGCTCTCCTCCCTGACCCTTGGGTCGGTATCCCCTCGTCCCTCGTCCGATCACCTACTTGTGCGCAAACGGTTTATCTGAACCCTACCTTACCTTCTGGATCATTCTTACGTGCCGACGCTTCGACACTTACATCCTCACATTCACTCGTACGCTCGCTACATTTCTGGTCTAGGTGTGTGCCTCCTTCTCTGGTTTACCGTTGGTCGTTTCTAAAACACACGAAGATTTCGATTATGCGAGGATCCCATTAAGAACACTAATTGGTTTCAGAATAGGGGCATCGACAGTGACGTGCAAAAATTGTGAAGCAAATTTTTGCCACGTCACATAGTTTTGTCCAAATTGAAAGCAACTAGCAGAGCATTGTAATTTTGCAGCAGAGCTCAAAAGTCATCTGCATTATCAATTTCTATGGGGAGTATGTTGTGATTCTACTAAGAAAGTGCTCTCACCTGAGAAAAATTTAACCTTCGATTTGGCAATGAAAAAATCTTTAGCTATGGAAGCAGTAACTCGTAATGCAGCTAACATGCTACTAGTGGAAAACTCCGTTAACTGTGAAAAGTTAAGTAAGTCGCAGAAAAAAGCAAACACAGACCAAGTAGATTTAAAACAAAAAGTCAAGTTCAAGTAAGGTAAACCAGGAAGCATCAAGCATGGAGTGTTTTTCTTGCGGATATACAAACCATATGGTGTCAAATTGTAGATATCGTAAAAACGTATGTCGTTTATTCAATCAAGTGGGGCACTTGGTTCGCATGTGTGAAGTCGATTGCAACAACATTAAACGTAGAAGGATCCGCTTGAATATTAAGGGAAAACAATATTATGTACAGGATGTGTTGAGTGAAAGTGAAGATAACGTAAGCGATAATTTGTATTTAATTTCGAACAATATTGATACTAAAACGAAATCTCTTCCAGTAACTTCAAATGTTGAGAGTGTTACGATTTAATTCAAAATTTATACAGGTTGAAAAAAATTCGATCGTTTAATGAACAAAAAAATGAATACTAGTACCACTGCAATCTAGCGAATGGGCTACTTCCATTGCTCCTACTTTTCCTTTTCCCTACTGTCCCATTTATGTAAATAGACAGGCCCATGGTACTTCGCATTTAAAATGTTCTAGTAATGTTACAAGATCATATAGTACAATCAAAATTAGATCCAAAGCAAGCGTATCAACAAATTGAGCTTGATGCCACATCACAAGCGTTAACTACCATCACCACATACAAAGATTTATTTTGTTATACTCGTTTGGCTTATGATATCGAATTGGTACCGGCTGATTCAGAGGAAGATGGCAACGCTTTTGCCAGATATTCTAGGCGTGTGTGTATTTTTTGAAGATATTGACGTAAGAGGGCATAACCAAGTGAAATAACACAATAGATTAAGACATTTATAACTTAGATTTTAAAAGATAGGACTTATGATAGCTATAAGAAAATTCGAGCTGAGTAAAGCTAAAACGAATTTTTAAGGTTATGACTTAGATTCTAGAGGTTCACATATAATGGGGGTGATTCTACCGTCAAATAGCGGTAGTGTGCCCGTGTAAGAATTTCACAGAACATTATCGATATATTCAATACATATACAATTATAGTTATATAAAAATTCCACACAGGCACACTATCGCCATCTGACGGTAGAATCACTTTCGTTCAGCGTTGGCCGCGATGGTAAAAAGTTTGATGCCAATCGTAACCTTCAGGGCGCTTCTTTATCAGTGCCACTGCCAGCCAAGCTGTGAATTATCGTTGTGAACTATACATAGATATATGCATATGCATACATCAGCGATAGTTCACGGCTTGGCCGGTGGTGGCGCTGATAAAGAAGCGCTTTAAAGGTTGCGGTCAGCATTAAACTTTTGACTATCACGGCCAACGCTGCTCTCGTTTAGTATTAAAAAAATAGAGGTAATTTTCTAAATTTCAAGATAAATGAACGTAGAATAATTCCAAAATTTTTTGGGTATGATGAACTTTTATTTTAAGTTTATAAAAAATCATACAATCTGAATAATAAGCTCCTAATAATTGATAAGCCTCTTATCTGATTGGCCAAGATAAGATAAAAAATTATTCTGGTCAAGCGATTGTGAAAATGCTTTTAGCAAAGCAAAATGTAGATTAGCGTCCTACGAAGTGTTGACGCATTTTAACTCTGAATCACCAATTAAGATAACGTGCGATGCGTTCCTAATCGGTGTTACTGCTGTTATTTTACACGCAATGACTGATAACTCTGAAAGGCCAGTTGCATTTAAATCACTAACGCTTACCAAAGTATGAGAATGTTTGGCGGCAAGCTCTGCCACTAGCAGCTCCACTGCAGAAGAGCCATCATGGCGTCTCAAATATGTACTTAGATATAGAGTTGCTGCTGCAACTGTATGCTCACGATTGTTGTAACTTATCTTTTATTTAGAATGAAATGTGCTGTGTAAGATTGCAACAATTTGAAAAGATCTAAATTTCTGACAAACAGAATTAAAAAAAAAAAAAAAGTGGCTTGATGCCATTTGTCAACCAAACTACTCCCAAAAAAGTTTCATGGTCTTTGTGTAAACCACGTCAACCCCTCTGATTTTTTTGAACCAGATTCGTCTATATTGTGTAGTGATAAATGCTTAATGTAATAATATACAGTTTACAACGAAATGCTTAAATGTTTTAAGAAATAAATAATACTAATCTTGATTTCTTTGATAATATTATCTGTCACTTCTATCAAAAATAATTCTTTAATGAATTTGTACTTAACATCCTGTTGTACATAATCATAGTCATTTAACACTCCATATGGATTTGCAGGTTCCATCAGTTGTTTAGTAGCCATTTTGTTACATTTAGATTTTTTTATAATGTTATTTTTTTTTCTGCCTTTAAGACTATTTATAGCATTTCTTTTTCACAATTCTTCTTTTAATTGAACAACTGTCATTGAACCATACATCGAACTTCCTTTAGTTTGATTTATTTTAAATTTCCTGACGCTTCATTACTTACGTTTGTATCTGTACACAAGTATTTTCAGTACGAGAATGGTAGATTTGTAATTTTATATATATATATTTTAGTGCTCTACACGTCTGGCTCCTTTAATAAGGGCACTACTATGGGCACTTAGCACTTAGGAAAGGGATGGAAGGCCTCCCATTACTGGGAGGGAGGTAAGGGGAAATTAGGTACTTTTGCTGTGAGAAGGTCGCCTAAGCCCTCCTAGAGGAGCATTGCATGGGTGAAAAAGCACAAGTGAAAAAATCACAGAGGTACTTTCCCGAAAAGTCGCACTGGCCGGGAATCGAACAACAGGTCTCCCGCGTGCCAATCCACGACCTAGCCTACTGAGCCACCATGCGCTCTTTATATCTATATGTATTTGAGCGCGCGGTGGCTCGGTCGGCTAGGTCGTGGATTGGCACGCGGGAGACCGTGGTTCGATTCCCGGCCATAGTGCGACTTTTTCGGGCAAGTACCTCTGTGATTCTCACATGTACTTTTTACCACGCAATGCTCCTCGAGGAGGGCTTAGGCGACCTCCTCGCAGCATAAATTGCTTATTTCCCCCTACCCCCCTCCCAGTAATGGGAGGCCTCCCATCCCCTCATCCCTTCATTCTCCCAAAGTGCTAAGTGCCCATAGTAGTGCCCTTAATAAAGGAGCCGGACGTAGAGCACTCTAATATAAAAAAAAAAAAAAAATCTATATGTATTTGAGACGCTATGATGGCTCTCCTGCCGCATCGCTGCTAACGGCAGAGATTGTGGCCAAACATTCTCATCGTTGTATTGACAGTTAACGGATTCCAGCAATTTCTGTTTAATTTCTGTTTCATTTTTAACATGGATCATGAACCTCTAGTTTTCATTTTCGAGGACTAGTGAGATATTCTGCAAGCCGTCTGCTAAGGTGGGCAGTTTTTTTATCGGGCTAAAATTTGAAATTTGACATATTAAAGGGAAAAACAACAAACTTGCTGATTGTTATTTATCAATACCTAACTTGACCAGTTCAATTGATAGCAACAGGGATGGTTATTTAAACTTAATTTTTGTCTCAGACACAATTGATTTTTTGTCCATGAATAATTTGCGAGCCACATATAATGATTATCCAGTGCTCAAAAGTGTTTGTAAGTACGTTTAAATTGGTTGGACAGACATGGTCAGTGATGAGTTAAAAGTTTTTAAAAACATAGTCTCTGAATTGTCATTAAAAAATAATCATATTACTCATAAAAATAATCATAAAATAATACTTTGTGGGTTTATCGATTAATTGTACCAAAATCCTTGCATGGTACGGTTTTATCCAAATTACACGATGGACATATGAGTATAGTCAAAATGAAAGCGCTAGTCCAACCGTATGTGTGGTTGCCTAGGATTGATACAGACACTCAAAACGTAACTAAAAGATGTGAATTATGCTTATAACATAACAGTGATCCATAAAAGGCTAAAATGCACGTCCAAGAATAGCCAGATTTTCCTAATGTATGTATTTATGCGGATTTTTTAGGTCCAATCCAAAGCTCTATGTACTTGATAATTAATTATGCTCATTCCAAGTGGATCAATGTCAAAGAGTAAGAAATATTTTTTATCACGGAGCCTACTCGTTTCTTTACTTAGGGATAACAATCCGGCTTTCATTTTGAAAGAATTTCGTGTGTTGACTCCTTAACCTTCATATATTACAGTGAGTACGATTAATTTTTTAAATAAATAGCTGTTTCATAAAAAAAAATAGTATTGCACTTGATGTTGCCATCTCAAGATAAATTCGGTGTTTTGAAGCTATTCCATAAAAGTTTACAAAATTCAGATATTATATTGATAAAATATGCAATCAAGAAGTACTTAAGTCATTGAAGAAGTAATAAGATCATCATGTTAGATTTATATTTTGTACCTGTTGATAAAATTTATGTGAATATTTCTTGGATTAATTTTGTTAAAAAACAAAAATAAGATAAGGTTCACATCTCAGTACTCGGTCACCTCCCAATAGTTGATCGTTTGGATGATTTTTTTTAATATAGATTTTTAAAACATAGACAAACAGGGTAGTTATTCAGCTGCTAAATTACTATTTTTTCAGTACAAATTTACGCGCAGTATTAAGAATTCACGTATATCCATTGCACGATTTTTACGTATCTTATGTCCCTAATCTTCAGCTCCATCATTATTTTTTCGTAATTACCATTCTTTTCTTCAAGTATGCGAGTCTTTCGTGTGGGCCCCTTGCAAAGTTTCCCTCAGACAACTCGATCGTCCATTCTACTAGGTTGTATTTACAGGTCGCAACAACTGTCTCAAGCACACCCTACCTATTAAAAAGTTTAATGGAAAGATCTTATCCAATAAGCCATCTAACTCGCTGAATCGATACCTCTTTATAACTTTTCATCCGATGAGCTGGCCAGGTGTTGGCTTTCCTTCGAAAGGGAAGCTCCTGGAGGTTCAGACATCAACAAAACAAGTGCACTATCCGTTTTTAAAAATCGAAGATGGGATTTTTCAACATCTTGGGTACTCATCTCATCGAAAAAGCACTGGAAAAATTTGGAAAGGTTAGACTCGCAGTACTGTTGTATACCCAGCCAGCGACAGCACTCAATGCTACTCACATGTAAGTACACTGATCCATCACTACAGAATAACATACACCACATTTACACAGAACCAAACTATGACAACTTGAACATGTTTTTCCTAAATTTGACTCCAGATTATATTTTTTCAAGCACAACACACGTCAGTAACTCCGTTGTAATACGATACAGTACTTTCCTTCTCAGCCGAAGGCTTCACTCCTGCCAGCAGTGAATGCAGTTTTTGTTACTCAAGTGGAATGTGACGCATTATTTTCTGAAAGCAGAGAAAAAAGAGTTGTTCAGCCGGAGGCATTAAAGAAATATCAATTGAAAACATCGAACTTACCTGACCTTCTATTATTGTTAAAAGGTAAGGGGAATATGTAATAACAAGTGGAATTACAAGTAAAGGTTCATACGCATTTTCTTAATAAGAAAAATCATAATTTTAAGTAGTGTAATGGCCGTTACGGGCGTCATCATTCATATAATAACACCAAAACATGAGTGTTCAAGGTGCATCTTTCATGAAATAATTATGAACAGATCAACATGAAGCCTTGAAGAATCATTTATCAAGTTACAATACCCAACCCCTAAGAATTTGAGAGTAGGCTGACAAATATAGACGCAAGAAAATGGTGAGTAAAAAGTAAATTCCAAGCATGTATTCGAATAGTAACTAAGAATTTCCTTACTGAAAGTTGTAGCTTAGCTATTTATTTACTGAACATAATTCAGTAAAAAACTAGCACAATAAATCTTACATAATACGAAACATACTGCCATTTTGAAATAAATATGTTCACAGAGTTAATCAAAAGAAATCAAAACAAATACAGGCGTATACTTTTGTTTTCTATGTTGAAAGCATAGGAAAGTAATTACTGCTGGTATTTTGAGTGTAAATTTTACATAATAATTTCTACAAACTGTTATATCGGATATTGTTGAATATCGAAGCAGGAGTGTGTTTCTATGTTAAGTAAATAAGACTGATTAATATTTAACACTCTTAAACGTATTTATTGAATAGAAACACCAAATTAATAATATTGATACAAACACTTTACTATTCTGAGGTAAAGATTCGGAATAATCGAAACGAAAAGTAATAGAAGTAATCGAGTTATAAAGAACGGCAGTAAATTGATCGTTAAAGTGCGCGTGTAAAACTTTGAAAAGAGGCGTATGTGTGTGCTCATGCAAAGGTGCGTGCACCTTGCTGACCGAGTACAAACTGGCTATTACATCGCGCAGCTACATCTAAAGAGCAAGCCGCTGCTTACTTTACAAAGCTATTGACTAACTAAAGAGACGCGAAAAGCTTTTCTAGAGTTGAATATCGATAATAAAGATCCCAAGTTTTAGGTTTAGCACTTTGATGATGAGAGACAGCATCAGAAACTTCGCTAGAAACTTCATAATTTTTATTTGAAATAAAAACAGGGTACTCTGTGGATAGCTGATGAATCTCAAGAGGTCCTTGGAATCACAACGAATGCTCCAGTAACTGAGCAGGACAAACGCCTCTAGAGGCTATGTCAGCAGGATTGCTCTTACCTGAAACATGGTGCCACGTAGCTGTAGGAACTAACTGCATGATATTACTGCAACAATTAGCTACGAAAGTAGGCCAACGAGACGGCTGAGAACTGAACCAATACAACACGTTCTTTGAATCAGACCACACATGGACTGCATCTACTCTGTGGTCCTAACTTTAACTGTAATGGTGTACTAACTTTGATAACAATTGGGCAGCACAAACTTCGAGCTTCGGAACGCTTAATATTTTAAGAGGGGCTACTTTCGTTTTAGCCGATAAAAGTGAAACATAAACTTCTTGATTAGCAACAACACGCAGATATAAAACAGCTGCATAGGCTAGTTTAGAAGCATCAGCATAACCATGCAGCTCTATAGCTTGAACAACTGGTGAAAATTGAGTCCAAAGAGGAATTATAATTTGATTCAATAATTGGATTTCTTGAAACCAACGAAGCCAGTCTGACAATAAATTCTCTGGTATCAACGAATCCCATTCTAATTTAAGAAGCCACAGAGATTGCATTAAAATTTTAGCAAAAATAACGACAGGTCCTAACCAACCAAGTGGGTCGTATAATCTAGCTATATGGGAGAGTACAGCTCTTTTGGTCCATGATGTCGGTACTAAAGGAAATTTAACTTGAAAACTAAAAACATCTTCTTTAGGATACCAGACAATGCCGAGCACTTCTACCGAAGAATCACCTTCATTCAATGGAATAATGGGCGAAGATTTTAAAAGTGTACTGGGCAAACCAGCCAAAACGTCTGGATCATTCGAAGACCACTTCCTAAGGGAAAAACCACCCAATGACATAACCTTTAAGAGCTGATCTCGTTTCTCAACTGCGTCACTTAATCTATGAGCTCCTGACAAAACATCGTCCATATAAATTTATTTCATCAAAATGGGATAAGTTAAAGGGAACTCAATTTCGTAATCACTAGCCAACTGCTTGATCACTCTACAAACTAGATACGGAGAACACGCTAGGCCATAAGTCGTGGTTTTCAATTGATAAGCTAAAACCGGTTCTAAACTAGAGAAGCGCCAAAAGATACACTGATGTTTCTGATCAATCTTATCTACACAAACCTGACGAAACATCTTTTCTATATCAGACGAAAAAACAAACTTGTAATATCTCCAAGAAGTGATAAGATCAAAAAGATTACACAACAAATTGGGCCCAACATAGAGTAAATCATTCGGAGAGATGCCCGCTTTGAATTTAGCTGAACTATTAAACACGGTACGGAGTTTCGTAGTTGTACTTGCAAGTTGAATTACTCCATGGTGGGGTAAGAACCAACAATCATTGGTCTCATCGAGTTTTAACTTCACCATGTGATTAGGATTGATATACTCACGCATGAACAAACTATAAGCATCAAACAATACTCAGTTATTATGAAATCTATGCTCTAAATTTTTCTGCATAGTGATAGACAGAGTTTTAGCGACATCACGTTCTTTAACTAATGGTTTCGAATAAGTCTTAAATGGAAGTCTAACTACATATCTACCAGAGCTATCTCTGTAATAGGTGTCAATAAAATGTTGTTCACAAGCTCTTTCATCCCCTGTCCAAAGAGAATTTGGATCAGCAGGGAGTTCCTCTATTTCCCAAAAACGCTTCAACAAGGGAATAAGTTAATCCTCTACAGCGCAATGCAAAGAAACTGCACTACCACTAGTTGCTTCCTCGAAGCCCATAGAACCTGAGAGACTTCACCCTAATAAAGTACGAGTAGTAATAGGCTTATTAAGTTTGCCCTTCCTGACTGACCCTTCGACTATTTGAGTATGCACATCAGCTCCAAGTATGATATCAATATGATCCATACTTGTGTAACAAGGATCCGCTAATTCTAAACCTTCCAAACGGCTAAAACTTGAAACACAACGATTAACAGATGGCCGATATGAAGAAACCCGAGATAATACTTTAGCAGTGACGGACAGCTTAAACTCCAAAGGAAACCTAGGCGAAATAGTAAATTCAACTACACTCTTAGCTATACCAACTAAAGTACCACCAGAACCATTAATTGGGATATTTGAAAATTGACGTTTAAGTTTTAACAATGTACATAGAGCATCAGAAACGATTGAACACTGGGAGCATTGATCCACCAAAGCCCTTACCATCAATCTAATACCTGTGGGGCCCAGGACACAGAGACGAACAGTGGCCAATAGTACACCAATACCTCTAGAGAGAGAATCTTTACTATGATGGACGACTTGAGGTACTTCACAATGTTGAGACGAAAGTGCATGAGAATCAATGACTTGAGAAGCCTCAGAAGATTCAACCTGCTGGGGTTTGGAAATATGCAACAGTGTGTGATGTTTCCTTTTACAGGTTAAGCAAGTGCCCTTGGATTTGCAATTTTTAATCAAATGATTACCCAGACAGTTAAAACACAACCGTTGTCGACTAACTAAATATCTTCTAGAATCTAGTGAAAAGGTCTTGAATGACTCACACTTACCAAGAGAATGATCTCCTTGACAAGCTACACACTTTTAAGGGCTTTGCGAAGTAACATTGCTAGCTACTAATTCACTATCGAGGTTTGACTGATGAGAAGCTACAATAGCTAATTTACTACTAACTTTGCTAAGTTGACGTTTAATTGATAAATTCTCACAAGCCTCTAATGTTATGATTTGAGAATTTAGGAACTGCTTTAATTAAGTTAGAGTAGGAGGTTGGGACTCGCTACCGAGAAACTTTTGCCAATCTTTATTCGTTGAAGCATCAAACCTACTAACTACTGTAGCAATATAAAGATCGCTACTTCCGAAGTCACGACCCATAGCTTAAAGTGAGTCCATAGGATTCAGCATTTCTTTATAAATCCGTTTAAGCTTGGTACCAGACTCAGATTTTATAGCCTTACAATTCATAATGCTAGACAAATAGCTATTAACTATACGACGATGACTATTATAATATTCGATGAGAGTTTGCCAAGCTGTAGGGTATTGATCTTCTGCTAAACGAATAGATTTGATTAAGTCTAAAGTCTCGCCACTTAAATGAGTACGTAATTGATGGAATTTAATAATATTATCGATATCTGCCTTCCGATGCACTAAAGACCTAAAGGTATCCCGAAAATTCTCCCAATCAGAATATTTACCATTAAACTTAGGAAGTTCGATTCTTGAGAGGTAAGAATTACTAATGGGTGGAACTACCAAAGTGGGATTTGGGTTCGGAGTGGGCGGGGGGTTTTCAAAAGGGAGACATCTAATGTACTCGGCAAAATCTCCCTTTACTAAATAGTACATGTCCTCAGTCATATCAAAAAGTTCACTAGTAAAATATAAATGCTTATAACCTAAATCAGTAAGTGAAAGAATGTCTTAATAATTTTTACGAAGTCTTTCTAAATAGTCTTCCAAAGCCTGTACCATAGCTTCTGCTCTACCACGAGAAATCCTTTCACTACCTGATTTCTTAAAGTTTTCAAAGCAATTGCTAATTCTTTTGTGCAATTTAGTCTGTGCGGCATAAAGATCTTCCATATTCGTAAACGGCACACTAATTTTCGAATGAGAAATTTAAAAATAAAACTAAGATCTTAATCTAAAACTTAAAGTCTCTACTAGCACAAGAATTCTATACTGCAGCTCCGGCAGCAGACATAAGTGGCCCGCAGAAAAACTGCAAGAGCGTGCGTCGAGAATGGCTTGCTGTACTAGCAAGCACCGATGTAGACAGCAGCTGGATCAGGCATGAACAGCCTGCTACAGGTGTAGAGGGCCTGCAGCTCAAGCAAGCTACGTAGACTGGCTGGTGGAGCAGGCGTGGATGGCCTGCTAAAGGTGTAGAGGGCCTGCAGCTCAAGCAGGCTACGTAGACTGGATGGTAGGACTGATAAGCTGGTGGAACAGCAATTGACCTGCCTGCAGCAATTGTAGCAATGATGAGCTATTACTTCACTGTAGGCAAAGAAATGACGTACTAGAAAGAAAGAACTAAGTCACAAAATGGCTGATATACAGACTGTGAGAGAGCTGCGCTCCATGTGTGTGTGTACATGTGAGTACAACACCAACGTAAACTAAGGAGAATCATCGATCAAAAGATGGCGGATGTAATGGCTATGAGAGAGCCGCGCTCTACATGTGTGTGTACGTATGAGTACATCACTTACGAAAAGTAAAGTGAACCAGCGTATTAAACTTATAGCAAACACTAAAATTGGAGGTGTTGTCACAATTGCTAAAGGCTGTTGCGCGTGCCGCGGGCTATTAATGGTGCGTAACGACACTATACACTTTACTTTCTAATGAGCACACACTTCAACAAGACGACCTCGAAGTCGCCTTGCCATTCGCATGGTCGTTGAGACTTCCAATATGGTGGACAGAGCGACTTGGCGGTGATACTAAACGTACTCGACTGTTACACCACGTGGCAC
The DNA here is from genome assembly GCF_000648655.2 of Copidosoma floridanum. Next base: position 24,969 of record NW_019380068.1, on the reverse strand, counting down.
ACTACTTACTTTACTACTCGATTCTTCCCTGTTCGAGCGCCAAAAATGTTGAATATCGGAGTAGGAGTGTGTTTCTATGTTAAGTAAATAAGACTGATTTATATTTAACACTCTTAAACGTATTTATTGAATAGAAACACCAAATTAATAATATTGATACAAACACTTTACTATTCTGAGGTAAAGATTCGGAATAATCGAAACGAAAAGTAATAGAAGTAATCGAGTTATAAAGAACGGCAGTAAATTGATCGTTAAAGTGCGCGTGTAAAACTTTGAAAAGAGGCGTATGTGTGTGCTCATGCAAAGGTGCGACCGAGTACAAACTGGCTATTACATCGCGCAGCTACATCTAAAGAGCAAGCCGCTGCTTACTTTACAAAGCTATTGACTAACTAAAGAGACGCGGTGCATTGCGATTGGTTGTTTGGAAGCTTGGCGTACTAGTGTGGCTGATTGGTAGATTTAATCAAACGCGTAAACTTAAATCTTAGGACCTTAATATTGAACAGATATCATGATCCAAAATTTTGAATCAGTACTTAATTTGACTTAATAAACAATATTTACAAATCGTCGTTTGAAATTTAAGCAGCATTAATAAATATCAACTTAATAGTTGCACTTTAGACTCGAGAGGCGTGAAAGAACCACCTAAAATGGTTTGTAGAAAATGTACAAAAATGGTAAATTCTTTTCCCCAAAATTTAAAGAAGAACACTTAAGTCTCTCTATTGTTACAATACAGATGGTAAGGATGCTGAAATTTATCTCACTGCATAAAATACTAATTTTCAACTATTTTCCCTTAAAGACAATCCATATTAATCGTGACTTGTAATTCTATTTCTAATAAGATGTCAATACACTTTAAATGTCTTATGTGTACTACCGTATACAATTCCAAGTAGAGTTACATGCGGCATTATAAAAGTATTTACACGTGAAATGACATATGTCATTACATATCTGTTTTTTAGTAGGACGGTCAATTTTGGCTTCCTCTGCTCCAGCCTTGCAGTCACGTGCTTGTTCGGTTAAAAGCAACCACACTCAATATGCTCAAATACAAGCAGTTAAGTAGCTTATTAATAGCAAATAATACTTTGTTTTTTAATTTCATGAAAATGTAGATGACATTGTTTTAAATTACTGCACGAAGCCAATACACTACTAAGGTTATTTGATTTGTGCAATAATTTAAATTAACGCCACCTGCAGGGGAAAAGCATGTCGATGTCGATACTGACTAAAAAAAATGCACAGCCTCTTACGAAAAATGATCCATGACAAGCCCTCATTTTAACAATAATGTAACTACAACAACCGTAATAAGTTTTTTCAGTCTACAGTATGTAACGTTGCATTTTCGGCCCCAAATCGACGTTTTCACGTTGACGTGAAGCCGTTCCGATACAACGCACTAAAACACATCATATCACGTACGACACCTAAAACAACAAAACTCTGCGACCCAATACTCTCTCGAACGCCTTGGCTTGGCTCAGCTCTGCTCTCTCGATGTAGACTCCTTACCTAGAGGAGGCCCCACCGTGGACTGTCCGTCGGGAGGCGAATAGTTCCCGCGGGAAATGATCATGATGTGAATATTTCACACTCGTACAAATAAACACACTAACACGAATTTCACTTTTACACTACTCTTTATTTTATTTACAAGAGATGAACACTTCTAGAAAATCGACGCTACCTTCGGCGCTAACTCGCAATTCGCAATACACACACACACATCTTTGCTCTTATACCCCGCATTCGAACACCTACCTACAACTACACGCACATGCACACCCACAGTTCTCGCACTCGACCTAGAGAATGGCTCGCTTTGAGGTTACGACAACCCGGTCGGTCACGAGAGCACTTGGCTACAACGACACGCCTTCGATCACGAGCTACCTCACGCACCAACCCGATGACGAGGACATACACCACGCATCCTCTCTTGGTCTGCAGGGTGTCCTACCGGTGGCTTCATCAGCTGGTTTGCCGAGTCCCAGACAACGCTGCAGACACTCACACACACAAACGAACTCTACGACGTCCTACCGCAACGGTCAGCCGGCCCCTCGCCGACTGCCGAGACTCGGACAACACTTCACTTCGAATACACACACGCATTACGTCCTACCGCAACGGATAGTCGACCTCTCGCCGACTCCCAAGACTCAGGCAACGCTTCGATTCGAATACACTCGCGTATTTACGCCCTACCGCAGCGGACAATCGACCTCTCACCGACTCCCGAGACTCGGACTATGCTTCGCTTTCGATACACACACACACTCTCCCACGCAGTGTTACAGTTTTCCGCCATCTCGAATGCCCTGACTTACCCACGATTCAAGCAATCATGCCCACCAAGCTCTCTTCCGCGACCCGAACGTCTTCCTCTCAAACCAACGCTACAAACTCTCGCTCTCTCACTCTGTCAGCAACCTCGACCCCTCATTTACACTTTTTTACTCTACTTCACAACCTCTACAAAATCCCCAGTACCTTCAACCACACACACTCATCTACTCGCCCGCTTTTTACCCTTACCCTCGAAACATCCTACACTCAGACAACGTCACCTCGGCGCCACATACTATGTCCCTCTCCCTCACTTTCCCACTAGTCTCTAACCTCACCATGCGCTACGCGAAATACCTCTAGACCACCATCTCCAGGAAGTTGTCGGCGTCGTGCCCTCGCGATGTCGCCCACTGCCATCCTGCTCCTCGTGATTGCGTAGTCTTTAGCCAGGCTGCAGATAATGCCTCCCGTAGATCGCATAGAGCTGGTGACGGACGTAGATTGAACGACGTCTCGATGGCGCACACGCTCTACATCCTTCCCTCTCAAAGGCCCGTCAAGGAGTCCTCTCAGTCTCGCTGCTCGCGTCCTACTCCTCGAAATCTCTTCTATCTCTTTTCTTTACACTACTTTACTCATATGACCTAGCTTGCGCATGTCTCGCTCTTCTCCTCAACTACACGTAGATACACAGCTTCCTATATTCACGGCGCATTACAATTTCACAGAAGACCCGATTCACACTAAAATGTACACGTATATATATAACTGCGCTCACAGTACTAACATAACATCACTTACAATCCTTTAAAATGCCCTTGTCTTCTTATTATTACCACTTCCTCCGCTCGCGCTTCTCTTTTCTCGTCTCACTGGCTATATGTCTCTGTCGTCCTCTCCTTTTTCCTCGCATGAAACATAATGAAACACAAACATACGTACACAGGGCATTAAAACAAGCCTAAAACCTCAAACTTTACATCGAGTCGAGTTTTGGTGTTTTTCCGGGCTAACATGAAAAATGAGCCCGTCATAAGTACCATGCTAATAGCAAAAAATGCTTTGTTTAGAAAAAAAAAAAATAGTTAATTGAGCATGAAATATTACTTTTCAATGTGTTTACATAAAAGTACTCCACAAAACAAATTGATATTCAAGGAAAACTGCAATGCTGACTCTTAAAATATAAACATGTTAGAAGAAAAAAAATTTTTTTATCAATACCATTAAATGGATATATTTCAGCTCGAAAGTATACTTAACACCCAAAAAAATTATGACAGATTTTTAAAATACATTACTATTAAAATAAATGCATGTAATAGATAACTGTTTTTAAGAGGCTGTATATTCTTATTAGTAGTATCAACATATTTTCCCCTGCAGGTGATACTATTTCAGATTGCTGCACGAAGTGGATATAATTGATCAAACGGTAGGCCTTTGGTAGGTAACCTTATTACAATCCATATAATCTAGCCTTACCCTACATATACAGATAATACGTATGGTACAAACGTGTGATATTCTATATCATATTTGTAAGAGTTGTATATGCTACTGGCAGAACTCAAAGGACCCCGCACAAACCCAATGAAATTGTGGTTCCCAATGAAATGGTCTTAAATCTTAATATGGTATAGTTTATTACTTTCTTAACAAAATTTATCATTGGCGCAAGACCCAAAAATGGACAGTTTTTAAGAAAATATTATAGGAAAAATTTTTAACTGTGCCCAGCTGATATGGTTTGTGAGCTTTACTCGAGAACCATTGTAAAACACTGTACTAATATCAACTCGTGGTTTGAAGTCAAGGTTTCCCGCACGGGGATTTTCCATAATGTATCTTCGGTGTGTATGTTTGAAAGAAATACTGTCAAATAAGATTTTTAGCAGCGCCCAGCTGATTTGGTTGATGAGCTTTACTCAAGAATCATTGTTAAAGTTTCTCGGGCAAAGATCTTCGATCTTCGTAACTTTGCGATAAACACTGTAATAAAATCTACCCATGGTTTCAAGTCAATGTTTCCCGCACGGGGATCTTTGATAGCGTGTACCTTTGTTAGAAATACTGTCTAAAAAATTTTTTAGCAGTGCCCAGTTGATATGGTTGATGAGCTTTTTTGAAGAACCTAATGTCAAACACTAATAAGATCGATGCGTGGTTTGAAGTTGAAGTTTCCCGCGGGGGGATCTTTGATAACGTGTTTTTTTTGCGAGAAACGACGTTTGATAATATTGTTAACATTTTTAGCGGATATTTGCATTAAGCTTGACTTATCGTGAAATCTAACTTTTTTCATACTTTTTTTCTTTGCAGAAAAAATTGTCAGATAATATTTGTTCCATCAGCAGAGCTCAACGATCATTGGCAAAGTTTTCTACGGAGGGATCATGGATTGTGTATTTTTTCTTTGCAACAATCACTGCCTCAGGGTGAGATTACATGGAGTCTGGCAGTTTGCAGACTGGCACTCTCGCTTATTTTACAGCTCACTAGAGTGAGTTGTATGTGATCATGTGATTAGATCTCTCTTTCAGTCTAGTGGGCTGTAACGGAAGCGAGTCTGACAGTCAGCAGGCTTCCAGACTCCATGTAATCTGACCTTTATAAAACTAGTTATTGCTGATTTTCAGCAGTACCTAGCCTATACCCTTGTAAGTTTAACTCTTTTTTTAAAGTCAAAGTTTCTTGTACGAAGACAGCTTTTAGTGCCAAAAAACGTACGTGAATCAGTACGTAAAGTCTTTCTTGGTTACGATAAATAATTATATCATCATTATGTACAATTTCACTGTGTTTGTAACCTGTACAGAAAAAACAATAACAAAGTTTGAAGTCCGAGGTCCAGCATCGTGTTTAATTGCATATTTTTTACCATTTAGTAAAAACAATTATCTTTCAAATGCACTGTACAAATTAAGTTTAGAGAAAAGATCACACTCTTACATATATTCACTGTATAAGTCCATGTATTTAGCCAGACAATATGTCAATCATGTAGCCAGACATCTAGCCATACTTGTAGCCGTAAACTCAGCCACAAATCGAGCCATACTTTGTTCCATACGTTAAGCCATACATTTAGCCCTATTTATTAAATTTAAAAAATTGTAATACTAATAAATCTTAACAATGTCCTTGTAATGTAAAGATAACATGTTTTAATTAATCTTTTCAAAAAAAGTTGTAAGGATGAAGGTATCGTGTCTCGCAAGAGATAGTTATTTGTCTTAGAAAAACTAGATCTTGCGTCTCGGAATCAGCATTGCCAGAGAAAAAGGTTCAAGGTACGATTTTCTTCTCTGGGACGGCAGATTTACATTTACGTTTTACTGGAAATGCCTGAATCCAGGTTTTTCTGGTAACATACACATTAAAATTCAATAAGTTACGTCAGAAATAAGTGATACATAAAATTGGTATTATTTTTTACACCAAAAAAACAGCAAATTATATGATTTGAGAAGAAACTTAGTAAGAAAGATATTGCGTTGCACTCTGATATAAAAAAAATGCTCTGGGACAATCGTATTGACGAAAATGTTTATTAGTAATCTAGAAATGTTTAAGAATCTTTTAAAATCTTAACTAAACCAATAAATTCCAGTACTGCATGACAATACAATACAAATTAATATGTGTTACAGATCAATCTCGCTAAAATTGAAACAAGAGAGAGCTTTAAGAGGTTGTACTGATTTTTATTAATTGACAGCGTTTCACATTTGACTTTCAAAGAAAGAATAACGCAGAATCGCTTGAGGATCTATTTAAATAAAGCAAGAGTTATCATAGCAACTATTAACAATAACTTTTGAACTAACAGACAAATTGTGGCCTCCGTCCGTGAATGAGCAAAGCTCTTTTCACCCCGTGCTTTCCGAACTCTTCGAATTGCGCAACTGCTAATTCGAGGGAAAGAGTTGCGCCCGCGAATGAATCCTGTGACCACCGTGGCGTGGCCTAGTACACTTACTCTCCCTTACGCTCAGTGTGCTTAATTTGATTGTTAGCTTACTTAAATAAATTAAGGAATATAAATAGATCGACAATAACAATGATTTGATACAAAACAAGATAAAAATAACGAGAACAATATGAAAATAAGAGTTTGAAATCAATTAACAACTTTTTGTTTTTTTATGGCTGCTGTTTGTTTTATGGGTCTAGATAAAGACCTACAAAAACTAACGAAGGGAAAAAATCGTCTAGATGTTTCACTACGCGAAGTTGTGTGAAATTTTTTTTGGTAAAATTATGATATAGTTTCAGCTTTATGTTTTCTTAGATTTTAATTGATGAAGTTGCCTACCAGGGCTACTGTTAGCTTCATCGAATTTTCTCAGTAAAGTTCTCGTTCATGTAGTGTAGGTAACCTATACAAATGGCCTATCAGCTGACACTACGATTTCTATTTTCATCGCTATACCAGCAACTTTTTTTGAGAAATTCTAAAATGGCCCTTCTTCAAAAAAAGCTACGTTAAGGAGGTTTAATACACGTATCAAAATAGCTTGAAAATAGATAAACTTTGAATTTATGATTAATAAGTATATGCATTTTACTCTTGTAAGGCATTTACCCTTTTTGCATAAGTAGGTTGCTGTGGAAAAGTTTTAAGCAAGAATCTTTTACATAGATTCCTTTGTAAACTGGACTTTTTCCACCAGAAGTTATATCACAACTTACTCAAGTCACCGTTACATTAACAAAAATCTAGTAGTATGGTTGGAATAAAGTTAAAATAACGTTCTCTCCATCAACCATAAGAAAGATATATAGGTTGCTGCTGATGTTATTTGGATACTTCCTTCGGAAGTAGGTACAATAGGATAAGTAAAGGTTAGAGGTCCACTGCAAAACGAGTGCCATGCTGAAATCTACGTATGACATATACATGCTCTGCAATGCTGTGTTACTATATGTATAAATTCTATCGTCATTGGCATAGTAAAAAACCACTTCAGATTAAATTGTGATATCAATCACTTACACAGCAAAGTGGACCTTATTTTACATAGCTTTCGAAGCATTAAACCACAGTTGGAAAATGTACATGAGAAAATATATATTCAGAGGCTCGAACCAAGTGAGCAAAAACTAAGATCTTAGCCCAATGAACCTACGTTACCAAGCTTGCCAAACTACGAGATCTGCAGTCTTAAGATTGCTTGGGCGTTTGGTACCGTAGCAAGTGAGGGGCCTTTGAAGGGTCTATGGATTATGAAAAATATTCTTAGTTTATTGTCAAGATAATTGAATATCTAAATCACATACTTCGGTATAAGAATTTGATTGGACTAAGAAGTTATCACATATCATAAAAAAATAATAAAAATTTATCATTTTAGTCTCCACGTGCGCATAAAACGATAGTCACTTTTTTCTAAGTTTTCTTAAAATCTCAGTAATTAACATATAATTTTTACAATTCTGATAGATAACTTATAAAAAAGGTACAAACACAATTTTTATTTGTAGAGGTTTGTCATTTACTTTTGGAGTTATAGTCGTTTTAGTGATGAATCCCACAAGATTGCTTGTTACATTAATAAGTTTTTAGGAGCGATTTTCTGAAAAATAAAGTGGCTCATACTAGTAGTCTTTTACTGCAAATTAATTTGGTATGCTTTATTCACGTAATAAGAGCTTAGATGGCTTAGTGATTAGCATGCTATCACTGAAGATTGTTGTTACCAGAATAAGCTGTACCAAAAGTGATGAGCATAGAAAAATAACGTACAAGTCTTGAGATTTCTGCAACCAGTCTCACATTTTTACATACTTATCTGGATCACCGAAAAACCTGTGACTAGTCGGTTTTATAACTATACTAGTACAAGTTTTTCAATAGCTTTGGTACAGGATTTTTCTGTACCATGGATAGTCTATGAAATTTGTATACTGCGCATGGCTTTCTACTGTACCGTCTACCGCGCATAGTACGTGCGCTTATAATATACGGTGGAGATATGTATGTATATATATATGCATACTTGCATACATGTATGGGATTGTCATTGTTATTTTGGCTCAATACGTAAATTGTTCTTTGCGAGTGAAAACCAATTATTATACGCAACAGGAAAGTGACTACAAGTGCCTATTGCACTTATCATTATATCTTGTTAGATTCGTATCAATGTATTGAACTTTATATTGTGTTCTGGTGGATATACTGAAATCCTAATCTCTTGAACTTTTACAGCTACGTATATATATATATATATATACTGACATTCTGAATGCTCCTACTGGCCGACTAACTTTCTGTACTGGTACAGGAAAAACCCGTACCACGTATCGGATTTTGACGTACTAAGTATAAGGTTTATCTATACTTACTAAGGTACTTTGAAGTTAACTACCGTACCAAATATACCTGTACCAGTACACATTTTTCTTGTACAGAGTATCGAACATACTTGTGCTAACATATAGAACCTGTTTTTTTGGTAACAACAATCTTCCGTGATAGTCTCCTAGCCAGAGATCCTCGAGGGGCCATGGGTTTGAATCCAAACAAAAATTTTCGAGATATTTTTCTCGGGCTTTTTCGATGGAATAAGTACCCAGGATGCCGAAACACCACTTATCTGGTTTTTAAAGCTAATAGTCAATTTTTTTGGTGACGGCTAGGCCTCCAGGGGCTTTCTTTTCGAAGGAAAGCCAATACTTAGTCATCTTACCGAGTAAAAACTCTAATGGTTATAAAAAGGTGTCGGTACAGCAAATTAGATGGTTTATTGAAAAATATCTTTCCATTAAACTTGATAATAGCTGGGGTGTGCTTGAGACAATGCGAAAGAGAGTCCTAATAATCAAAATAACCACTACCAATTATTCACATAATTTTAAAACTTCCAAGATTGTTATTTTTCCAGTAAAAGTTGCCCAAGCCACTTTAACCACTGCACCACTGTGGCCCTCATATGAATGCACCTATAAACATCATTGACTATATAATGTATGGTGTGTGTTCAGCCTCCTTAAAATATTAACGATATTTTCTCTTGAAATTTCGACCATGTGTTAGATCATGGTTACAGGAAGTTTAAAAATTGCCAGATATGACAAATGCCTGTGTGAGTGGAAGAGAGGAAGAAAAACTCAAAAGTGAACAAAACCTGAAAATAAACCAAGAATGATGCAATGTAAACAAAATTGTTACACCCTAGGCATTTAAAGAAAAATTATAACCATTATACATCAGTTTTGTTAAGATACCTTTAGATTCAAAGAAAATTCTAAAAATGTGTGTGCATTATATTACATAACATTTTACGCTAGTTACATGAAAAATAATATAATTAAAATTTTTTCTCAATACAACTCGTTTACTTATATAACTTATAGTATAAAGTATAAAGTATTATTTTATCTATTGGAAATGTACTCGAATAACACAAGTAATACATTATAAAGTATTATTTATTAAAATATATACGATGAATAAACTAATGAGATAAAAAAATTTTTTTATTGTAATTAGATGACTTAGCAATGTAATGAATCGTGCTTTTAACAAAACTTATGTTTCAGACTTTATTTTGCTGGACACTAAGGCTTAAGATAATATTGGCCAGTACTGCATGTGAACGTTCCTTAAAGTGCGTATATATATTGTATAGTCTGTTGTTTTTGTTCTCTTCAGCACCCCGGCATATGAATACACGTTAGTATCAGGCACGCTAGTCACCATACTAGAGCTGTCTGCTAAATTTTGTGTTACCTATGCTACGTTACAGACAATAAATATATATAATTTGACTGTAACAGGTGTACGTCGTGTATGAATTTACCGGTAGAAATTGAATCAATTCCTTAGTGTAAGAAGTATAATTAGTGTTTACTTGTTATTGTTACATTACACTTATACAGGATAATCTGCGGTCTGATCACCTGTTGCACGAGGAAGTCTATTTAAGTGTACAGCAGACGCCATCAAATTATTTTACTTCCTGCACGTGGCTCATAATTTGTACTAAAATTTAAACATAAGTACCACATACGTGAATCTAGCAAACTTCAACAGAAAATTACTCAGTGTTGTCAAACTGCTAAAGTAAGTAGTGATTTGGAATTTATGAAATTATGAATTTTATTATTATCCACATTATTACATATTTTTTATTTTTGCATGAACAAAGATAAGTTGGTTACGTACTTATTTTAATAGTATTTTCTCTTCTTATACACTTAATATGTATTTACACTGCATGCTACATAATTTTCTGGAGATCATTCTTTTTGAACTATATTATACGTGATTATAGCTCTTTTATGAAACTCTTAGTGTTTCTATGAAATTTTAGAGATGTTCGCAAATAACAATGAAACGAAAGTGTCTCATTATTTTCTTAAATCCGGCTATTTCAACTAATGCATACAAAAAAAAAATAATAACAATAAAACTATACTAGAATCAGATTTTGACTTAATGTTAATCGGAAAATATCAATAAAATACTTGATTTGTTCTATGTATGTCTAACACTTTTAGCACCATCTTAAGCAATTGTACAAAGTATGTTCGTAAGTTTTTATAATAGGTCTTTATCCAAATCTGATTATTTTGGTTTCAAAGGTGAACTCTCTTAACCTTACTGTTCACGTACGATAAGTAATTTTTTTCATAAAAGTTAAAGTTATCTCGTAGTCTACTCAGTTTAAACCTTAAAATAATACCAGAGTATATTATAAGGGGCAGTTATGACAAAAATTGTAGTTATAAAGTTCATTAAGTCGTAATAGGTGTAGTAATAATTCTGAATTTCGATATTGATGCAATTATATGTGTAATTCCAAATATAGAATACGTTTGCATAGAGAAACGATTTATATTTTTTCTTATTTATCTATTTATATTACACTATGAGACAAAACTTATGTTGATTGTAAGAAAATTTAAAATTAAATTCATAGAAATTTTTTGAGACATTCTTAGATATACTTCACTAAAATTATTTACTGTAATTGTGTGTACGTGTGTAAGTATATGTGTGTGTCATAAGAGTTACCATAAATGTAAGATGTAAAGTTTTTTATAATGTACATTAAAATTTTTTCTTAATGTACATTTCTGGGCTGAAAATTAACTAGACAACTGTGTAATTATGTATACATGTTCGGGAAATGTTGCGAGGTCAGTATGTTCACTCATTTACACACTAGCACACACATATCAGTTAGTGATAAGCTTTGTTTCAAATAGACTTATACTCTAAGTAAACTGTTAAATATAATAAATTAATCGAGGCATTGTGACAAACAATTTTGAACATTGCAATACTACAGGTCTTTCGTAACTGTCAACAACTTTATTACAATGGTATTACTCTAAAAAATAATATTCCATTACTTATGGACAATTTCAATTTTTTTTTTCAAATTTCTTTTAGGTTGTCAAGTGTTTTTTCTGTGTCTTATTAATCTTATTATACATAACGTACGTTTCGTAAAAGTCGTATTTATATTTTTAATAATAAGTAACTTTTTCAATTAGAGCATACCTACAAGGAATAAATTTCTATATAAATAATTTCAATTTTTGGAGGATTAATGAACATTCCTTCTGAATAAATTAAGAGTCATAAGTACATATTATATAAAATTCAAGTACCAACAATATTATCCAGATATATTTTAGTTTAATACAACTCTTTTTCAAGGACTAGGTAAACCATGATTAACAATTTTCATAAACAAAAACTAAAAAAAAAGTGTTTTAACAAAAAAAATTTGTGATTGGAAAAAAATTTTTTAAATTAGTTCTGCAAACTCTTCTAGCAATTTGCTAATTTTTATTCAAAAAAAGTTCTAAAAACTGCAGAGCCGTTAGCAATGTTTGCAACTGCTTTGTAAAAAATTTTCAAATTAATCACTAACAAAAAAAAAAAAAATTGATAACAACGTGCGATAGACGAGAAGAGTATTTCTTCTAATTGTTGTAGTGTGTCTGTAGTATCAAAATTGGTATCAATCGTTTGCAGTTTCGATCCTGTTGAACAATTGCAAGTTATCATATTTTTATCTACAGCAGGTAAAATAGTTATTTTTGGTGAATGTACGGCTTTTTCTCTTCATAAACATTGCTGCGCATACGTCGTCTATATAGTTTTATCAGTGGTCCAGGATCCAGTCCAATACTTTAAGTATAGGTCTACTCGTCTTCTGTATCTCTGATAGCAGACAGACAGGTTTCGAAAACGCATACTATTGTTATAAGTATTTACACTTTACCTATTGGTTTTGCAATATTTATGATGATAATAAGTAACTTTGTCTACAAAATAATGCGGTCAATTGGTTGGTTATCAAAACCGCAAGGAAGTCATAAAAGTATCAAAGAAAGTATTTCATTTTCGTGGAGTGGATTTCTGATAGATTTACTAGCATATCTGAGATAAGTTAAACAACTATGTTTTCATTGGTTTTGAATTCAACAAATTTATTTTAATTTTTAGAAGTCATGGTTTTGAAGTGACTATAGGTAACCTTGAAAATTATGTGGCATATTATGTAGCAACAACTAAATTTCTTGATTTGATCTTCGTTTCAGTTTTCGAAAAGCATTACCTTAAAAGACTTACTACCAGTTAAATAGCCTTAAAGTAGTATTTTTCACAATCAACCTAAATTTTAAGGTTACATGTGTTTTAAATTACATTTTTCATTACACATGGTGGTTTTTTTATTAATTGAAACAAGAATTGGATTTAAAGTTTAAGACAAACACAAAATGCAGGCACCAGAATCAGTAGAGTATGAGACTGCCTATGTTACTTTCTACGAAGGAGAATTTTAGAGCTAGTGCCTTCTCTGTCAGCACTAGTAATGTGGATCGATTGGTCAAAAAATTTTTTGACGTGTGTGTCAGTCAGACGGTAAGCTGACTGTCTATGACTGTCAGATTTTGCTGCGTAATAGATTTTATGTGACCATCAGAAAGTTCCCTGACCAGTCTTTGGTCAGTTCAAAATTTTTTCACAAACGGTTTTAAAGTGTCCAATAATTCTCATTTTTTACAAAAATTTGTTAAGATTTGGTTGTGCAAAGCTTAATTAAACGATTAGTGCATCATCACACAGATCATAAGTATAGAAAAAAAAATAATGATAATATGATTACGAAATTTGAGTTTGTTGATAATCATCGATGAAAAAATTTAAAAATATTTTTAATTTTGATGGCACCAAATAAGAAGTATAATACATTTTAAAAGCGTTTAGATCTAGTCATCATCTTAAAACTTAATATTATCTGTATTTTCGTCTTCACTTGCTTAAGTATTATCGTAAAAATATTGATAATGCGTTACGTGACTTAAGTCAGGTCTTAAATTTCACAAGTTGTGTGGTGTGTATGTTATTTTTAATGCTGTCCTGTTGGATAAGCGGTTTTTTTTTTAGTTATGGATCCAATCATATGTGTTTAAAATGATTTTTCTGTAGCAGCCGAAGAAGATGTAAGGGGTAATATGCTTTTAGAAATTTTTCTGAGATAAGTTTATTTGCATGTGCTCTTCCACTAATGTTGATAAATTTTACGCTTAGCTAGTTTAACACTCAAACTAATTAGATTTATCGGGTTGAGTGCAAACTATGTAAGCAACGGTTGAATTCAAAAATGGATTACTTTTTCTATGGAATCCCAAAAATCTGATTCTAATAGCATTTTTTCTTGTTTCATTGCTAAATGAAATATATAGGTCAATCACCAATGGGGTTGTTTCTAGCATCAGGTGGCGCTAGTGTGCCTATTTAAGATTTCCATAGGAGTATACCTATATTTTGAATGAAATCCAATTGAAACTAGTTCAATATATAAGTATACTCCTGTGGAAATCTTACATGGGCACGCTAGTGCCACCTGACGCTAGAAACAACCCCATAAACCCCATTTTACAAATTTTTTTTTTGTTTCTACTAATACAAAAAGTAAAAAATTTTAAAAACAAGCTATTTTGACGAACATCTTGTTACAGAAGTAAAGTTTCATAGACAAATATAAAAATATTAGGTATTTAAAAATAATTCTAATTTTTCTATAAAGGGGTTAATTATTAGCCCCTCTTGTCACCATTATGAAGTTATCCCACAAAAAATTATAAGTCAACGTGAAGGAGGGTGGAGGAACTGTGGAAGGGATGTAGGGTGGAAAATTATCCAATATATACCCTTCTATAACATATTTTCACAAAAAAATTATTCGAGTTATTATAATATACATGTTACTTTCATCGCGTGCACGAGCTCCACTATAAAAATACGAGTTAGAAAGGGCTACATAAAATGAATATCTTGAAATTTTGCAGGGTAAGCGATGTAAACAATTGTACCATTTGATTTAGTAAATTTTTAACTATCAAATCAATCTAGTCTAGGTTCAGGAACCGTCACAAGGGAACCTTGTTATAACAGGCTGTCCAGTTAAGTAGAATATATGTAGAGTAAATATGAGATAATTGTGCCTGCAACGTAACTACCTTGCCAACTTTTTTGTATACCGAAACACTTATTAGGTAATTGTGCACTGCGCTAAAATCTTCGAACTATTTGAGCCGCCTAATCAAAGCCACCGATGCCGCTGCTACTCCAGAAGGTATAAAAGTCTCATCCCAGACCATGTCAATCACATTTTACTTTCAGCTACGAGTCTGGCTAGAGAGCTCTGCTGTTCAAAGCGCTGTTATATACTTTATGATACCACAATAAATAGCGAAGTTGTATCTATACATTTTTTTGTGGTCACGGTGGCGCAACGGTAGAGTTGCAGTTTCCGTCGATCTCCGAGGTTAAACTGCATTTGGCGTGGTTAGTACTTGGATGGGTGATCGTCTGGTCACCATTCAGGTCTCGCCCTTTCGCCTGTGCTCTTGATTCTCGAAGGTTGATTAACTGTTTCTCTGACGCTTCGTCTACGTGATCATGGGTGTGACTGAGTTGGTCCAGATGTTTATGTAAGTATATGTATATAAACATCTGGTCATAACTCTGGTACACCGATGGCTAGTTAACACCATGCTTGCGTAAAAAATGCCATGTCTGAGCCTACGGGCGATGATGAATAAAAAAAAAAAAAAAAAAACTATACATTATTGTTTCTTACTATTTTACACCTTTTATAAAGTGTACCTTATCTAAAAGTATATCGTAAATTCCAATAAATATATCTATTCATAATCACGATTCTCACAAGTTGCAATCCATGTCTCTTTCGTTCTATCGAAAACTGTATATACATAAAACATTTTCGTATTGCTTTATACATTCCAACAAAAATCTACTGACTTAGCAGAGTTTTTTTAGTTGTATTGACGTCGAAAAAAATAGAATTTGTCTATTTTACTTGTCAGTCTTTCACTATCGATTTTTTTGTACTTTTCAACTAATAACCTGTACACATTTCTTTTAAATAATTCTTACAATTTATAATGGCTCTGATCCAATACCCAACTCGCTAATGCAAAAAAAAGTTGACGTATATTTCTTTGAACTACCATGGATGAATAGCATGGTTGTTTAAAAACTTAAATTTATAGTAATAAGCCATGTGTTTTTTCTTCAAGTGATTCGCACTCGACACTTTTGTTTTTGCACACTACCTTTCATTTTTTCATATAACACTAAATTCATTTTGTATTTTTTTTTACACTGTGGCCCTTTATGTAACATATTTCATCTGTGCAGAAGTTGAATGGCCTTCTCTTTACCATTGATTTTACTGGCAAAGAATACGTAATAAAATAATTCCGTAGCGTAAAAATTAAAATTTTAGTGCCAGTTCGTTTATCATATTTTTTTGGAAGTATTGTAAATACTATCACAATTAAAATGCGGAAAAAAATCATTTTAAAATGGAAAATTTGTAACTTATTTAGAAGTAAAATAAATTTATTGGCTTTAAAGCTAAACTTATTTACTATGTGAATTTCTGCTAGCGACCTACGGTATAATCTGGTGGTTCCAAACGGAGTGAGCTCTAGTGCTCCCAAAAATGGCATCCAAAGTAGCGCGAAATTCACATTGGCTATATGGAGAAAAACGCAAAAACCCACATAACTCAACAGAATTTCTAACATAATAAATAAATAAGCCCCAAGGTATTAAACCCAATGACCCAATGCTAAATAACCCAAAAACACGGAACGCCTACTGGCCACTTTTAAATTTAATGCTTTAAATAATAACAAAAGCGCCAATCACCCA
>NW_019380067.1:30089-45093 GCF_000648655.2 Copidosoma floridanum | reverse complement strand
TGATGAGCGGCAGCGGGCTACTAACTAAAACGCCGCGCAAAGAAATGCACCTTGCACGAAGTTTTAGTTAAACTTCTTTGTCTTACTTGCTATGGGGCCGGTACTTGCTGACTTCATGTGTTTAGGCTTCATGGCTCGCTTCGGTTGTCACTTGACACTTCCAAGAGCCACGAAGTTCACAGTCAGCTTTGTTAGGCGACGACTCTCGTTGAGTATGACTCTGTAAAGAGTCTTAAAATTTTATCATTGGGAATGAAATATAACAGGATAAAATAGAATAAAAATAAAAATTTATTAATTTACGCAAGTCGTCACCTAACACACGAAATGTGTTTTATTTTTCTTTTCGTCCGATGTCAATTTAAAATATTTCTCAGGCATAAAACATGTTCGTTTCTTTCTCTGATTGGTGACCATGTACGTTGTTGGAAGGAAAATTTATAGGAAATTCGTTGGTATTTTGGCGGTAATTTGTTGGTTTTTTTTTTCTTTTCCGTATGATTCGCAAATGTTTTTTTTTTTTTTCCTACATACATATATCTGGGTCAGACAATACGAGGGTTCTTGACTTCTCTTACGTTGTCATAATCAAGTTGTTTTTTTCTCTCGTGTGTATCTCTTCTGCCCTGGTAGTACTAGCATTCACCAATAGTATTGTGTAGTGTTTCTGTAGCAGGGTTGCTCCATTGTTCTGTCAATTTATGTTTTATGTTTACTGTGGATTTTGAGGAATTTTTATCACAGGTTTCCGCTTAGGATGTTCTGGCTTCGTTTATGAGACTGATGACTCGTATTATAGGGTTTTTTCCAAATATAACACGTATGTATTTACATATGTAATGTATGTATTTTTTTTTGTTTTGTTGAGCACTATCCCCTGTAGGCTCTGCTATGTTGTATGACTATTCATGTAAATGCTACTGTTATTGTCACGGTGAAATGCTGTTCCAGATTAAATTATGATTTTGATCCCTTATACAGTGGCGGAAATCTTATCTTATATGGCTTCCAAACTAAATGTGCGTGTCTATTTCCCTTGTTCAGTTTTATTTTAGTCTTGTTATGTAACCGAATCTCCAGAATTTTCAGTAGTTGTTGTCATCCTCTGATAACCGTTGATTTTGATAGTAGGTAAAGAATATCAGGATTGGCTATGAATAGAGTACTTGACGGATTATAGCTGAGTGCGCAATTGGTAAAAATTTTTCAATTGCAGCTGTATTTCTTGATAATTAAAATCAAAATAATTTCAAAATAAGATCTTTTTTTATTTTTTGTTAAAATTTTGCATGTCTCACGTCCTTTTCAATCTACTAATAACACTGTTCTGAAGTGCGTCACATTTAATCGTAATTGTACTTATAATTATTTTGTTATTAAATCCCTTTTTTTTGTATTGTTAACAATGTTCTTCTTTTGATTGTTTTTTTTTCTTATAGAAAATGCCTGTTCTTTTTAAGAGTTGCAAAATACAATAACTACATCTTTTATCCTATTAATCATTTTTCTGTAAGTTAGATGTTGTACAGCCAAAAAAAATTTCACATAAGTATAATCTTCTCTTTCTTAATTTTTTTTCTTCGCCTTTATTTTGCGCGTGCGTCCGAAGGTCATAACGAGAAAAAGTTTTTTTTTTTTGTATTTTATCAATATTGTTCCCATCGGAAAAGGGGGGTGTTAATTGTCTGAATATTTGTTGGTTACGTAGTTATTAGTTATTTTATATTTTCTTTCCGTATAATTTGTTGCTTTCTCCCACGGCTCGTCCGAGGGCCACGAATTAATGAAAAACAACGCTTTTTCCTATATATATTTATACACGTACGTTTCTGTGTATCCTGTCTTCCTATACAATATACTATATCGGTGTACTATCTTTATTACTCTTGTACTCAGTATTGCTTCTGTCATTATTATTATTATTATATTACTATTATTTTCATTATTAACATTATTATTATTGTTATAACTATCATCGTTGTATTCTCTTCGGTTAATGGCTTACAGTCGCTTTAAGGATCTGGTGGGGGTGGTGGTTCAGGTGGGGGCCTTATGCGCTTTTTATTGTGTGAATCACTTTTCGATTCTGTGTTAGGATTTTGTACTAGGGAAATGTAANTTATTATTATTATTATTATTATTATTATTATTATTATATTACTATTATTATTGTTATTAACATTATGAATATTCTTATAACTATTGTCGTTGTATTCTCTTCAGTTAATGGCTTACAGTCACTTTAAGGGTCTGGTGGGGGTGGTGGTTCAGGTGGGGGCCTTTTCGATGGGCTCCCACACTCCTTCTTCCTCTCTCTTACTCTTTTCCTCGCTCTCCGTATCCGATACGTCCTCTTCATCGTTCTCTCCGTCTTATTTGTTTACGACTTGATCGTTGCTATCTCCTTCAAAATTTACTTCTGTGTTACCTCGATGTTCCTGGGTATCGGAATCGTCGTTTTGATTCTCATTATTATATTTGGGTGAGTAATCGCCGCAATTTCCTTCTACGAGGGCTTGATAGTGTTGGTTTCCGAGATGCATGTGTTTAAATTCTGCGTCTTTCCCCCCATGAATTGTTAGTATACTATTTTATCGGATGATACTTGTAGGTGTATACATATGTTTGCTTCATATTCTTGTGAAAATATAAAAGCACCAGGGGCCGCCCAGGCGGGGGGACAGGGAGGGCTCGAGCC
This sequence comes from Copidosoma floridanum, assembly GCF_000648655.2. Next base: position 42,395 of record NW_019380067.1, on the reverse strand, counting down.
CCCCCAACTTTCAAACTGAGGAGGCTGCAGTTTCCGACATAAGTGTCAAAAAAATATTTGATTGCTCGCGAGCAAAATGACAAAAAAAGACAGATAGTCACGCTCAAATTTTGCTTTAGTTTATAACTTTATGCAGAAAATAAAAAAAAAAGCGAATCGAAGGGTGCGTTCAATTAGCATCGTACAAATAAATCCCAAGCGCTCAATGCTTTGTAACCCAACCGATCGAGTGCCTGCCCTATTAAATAATTTATAATTAGGAAAATAAATCCCAAGCGCTCAATGCTGTGTAACCCAACTGGTCGAGTGCCTCTACTGTTAAACAATTAATAAATAAAGAAATTCCAAGAGCTCAATGATTTGTAACCCAACTAATCGAGTACCTGCACTGTAAAATAATTTATTATTAAATAGATAAATTCCAAGCGCTCAATGCTTTGTAACNAATGAACGTCCTGAAGGGACCATTACTGGCTTGTTTTACTACTTATATCAAAGAAAGCAGTCACACACCATGGTATTTCTCAATTTTGTGGATGCAATTATAATTTTTATACTACATATTGAATAGGAATAAGGGTGTGAGCGTGATTGACAATGGTACGAATAACATAAGAGATGTGCTCAGCGTAGGTGATAGAAATTTTTTTAAAAATCATTTTAATATTCGATAAAGGAGCACAGTCTTGTACTGTCAAGCCTTTATATTGTTTATACTGTATTGTGATAGAGTATATGTACTTCAATTTTTTCATTTAATAATTATTTATCAGTGCAGGCACTCAATCAGTTGGGTTACAAAGCATTGAGCACTTGGTATTTATTTATTTAATAATTATTTATCAGTGCAGGTACTCGATCAGTTGGGTTATAAAGCATTGAGCGCTTAGGATTTATTCATTTAATAATTATTTATCAGTGCAGGCACTCGATCAGTTGGGTTATGAAGCATTGAGCGCTTAGGATTCATTCATTTGATAATTATTTATCAGTGCAGGTACTCGATCAGTTGGGTAATGAAGCATTGAGCGCTTAGAATTTATTCATTTAATAATTATTTATCAGTGCAGGCACTCGATCAGTTGGGTTACAAAGCATTGATCGCTTTGGGTATATAATCGTTTGACTTACCTAGGTCTATTATGTGTACACAAATCAAGAGCACGAAACATAGATCTAAATCCATTACTAAGAGAATTGATATTAAAAAATGCTGAAAGACGAGTAACATTTAAATTGCCACAAAAAATGTAAATTTATTTCAATTATCTATTTGTCTTTGAGATAAATATCATACAATATGTTTTTAATAGTTTATAATTACGATAAGTTAATTTTATCTTTACATAGCTGCTGACTGATTTAATTAAAATACGTGAAAAACTATCGACAATTAAGGTCATTATGTGTATGTTGTTTCATACTTAATATTATATGTATATTAGTATACGTATACTAAGTAGGTTTATAATAATCAATAATACATATTGTATTTCTTACTCATTTTCAATTAATTACATATTTTCTTAAAAATACGAATAGCTCAATAAGATAAATGTATATATATAGTGAGCCCCCCATATCTCTATGACTTGGGCGGCCTTTGAAAAGCACATTCTCCGTTGCCAAATTCACGGCTGTTATTTAATATTCGTTTGGCTCCTTTTGGGTCCTTACATTTATTTATCCATTCTGACCCACGTAGAATTTCTCTGAGCTCGTCTGTTCATTCTGTCAATCCGTACAGAAGTTTTAGGCAATAAAACAGACAACTCCGTCTCTAGGGACATCGATCATTATTAGCTGTCTGTGAGGTTCTGCGCATTAGGTCCCCGATACTCGAATCTTTGCATCCTCTTCCTCGTTCACTGCGATTGGTGTGTTATCGCTTTTCCATACATCAATTCTTATGCTCTCTTTTCCTGTGATGTCTTTCTTCTCAACGTCGATTGAGACCTTTGCTTGAAATCGATTGGTTGACTCATTAAATATTAACCTTAAATTGGTAATTTGGCCTTTGTTACTATAATATTTATTAGAATTCAATACGTCCAATAGGTATACAAGCGAACGTCGATACACTTTAATCATTGTATCAATAGGCGCATATGCATAGATGGCGGTACTCTTTATACAAGCACTCTCTATTACCATTCATACATGCCCTTTCTCAATATATAAGATATAGAAAATACTTGATAATACAAATCCACGTAATTTCTTTGCATATGCGCCTATTGATACAATGCTTAAAGTGTATCGACGTTCGCTTGTATACCTATTGGACGTACTGAATTCTACTTTACCAACAAGCATTTAGAGTCACATGCCTACAATATCGAGCTAAGGTGAAAGACAGCTTAAGAATTGAGAACGAGAACTTATCTAAACTCACAGTGCGAGTGAATGCACAGCTCCTCGGTAACTCAAGTGGTAGAGCAACTGTCTAGTAAACAGGAGGTTGTGTGTTCGATGCGCACCCGGGGAGGATTTTTTCTTGTTCTTAATTATTTCTCCAAAGGAAAATTTCTTGAAAAAGAAATTACGTGGATTTGTATTATCAAGTATTTTCTATATCTTATATATTGAGAAAGGGCATGTATGGATGGTAATAGAGAGTGCTTGTATGAAGAGTACCGCCATCTATGCATATGTGCCTATTGATACAATGATTAAAGTGTATCGACGTTCGCTTGTATACCTATTGGACGTATTGAATTCTAATTTACCAACAAGCATTAGAGTCACATGCCTATAAAATTTATTGTTTCCGTCGGTGGGTTCTTGTGTATCTGGCGGTTGTTGGCTCTCATGTTCGTTCGGTGCCGTTTGGCTTTGTTTGGTCATTTCCGTCCCCCGCTTATCTGCTTGCTGTGTACCTTTGACATTACTCTCTCTCTGGTCATGTCCCCCTCTTTTATTTTCCGATTTCTCCTCATTTCCTTTATCTCTGTCAGGTGTTTTTGTTGCTGCCATTTTCCCTATTGCCTTCCTAGCTTTCCGCTCTCTCTCTCTTTCTCCGCTCTTTCTGCTGCCTCGCTATTCCGCGCTAGTTGGTAACCCCAATGTTTTTCTTGCTTAGTTTTCCTCTGCGTTGCTGCCAGTGTATCACAATGCGCGATAATAATTTCCTTTAAGTTATGCGGTTGCTCGGCAGTGTTAGAAAAATCTGCGATTTTCCTATGTAGAGTTTCTAACTGTCGTTTACGGGTTCTGTGTTGTGTTTTCTCTGTTACACCCTTGTTCATAAATGGTGTGCTCGTTGTTTTTACCCCTTTTTCCATGTTTTTCTCTTTGCACATGTACGCCAGTTTATCGTTCGCTGGTCCTTGCGACAGAATTTTTTCTTTATCGTTTATCGCTATAAGGGTGTTTTTATCTGGCTTATCTTTTAGTTTTTCCATCATTTCCCGTTCTGATCCGGTGTCTGTACTACTGCAGTTGTGGGTACTTGATACCTGTTCGCTTTCTCTAAGTTTTCTGGGCTTATTTTTAATTGCTTTCTCGTCTGGCTCGTCTGAGTCAGACGTTTCGATTTTCACTTTTCTGTTCTTTCGTATTCGATTCCTCTGTCTCTTTGTACGCATTTTATATATTCGTGCTGGTGGTGCATTTATGTCTTCGTGATTGTCCCTTTCCTGTTTTTCCGCAAGCTCGTACAGCTCCCGGCGTGGTAGTTCTGGGTTTTCTTTTCCTTCTTTAAGTACTGGATTGCGAGAAAGAGCATCCGGTGATTTATTTTTCTGTCCAGGTATATAAACAACATCGAACTCATATCCACGGAGTTCTGCCTTCAATCTTGTGAATATTAAGTCCGGTTTCTTTGATGTGTGGAAATATTTAAGTGGTTCAGGGTCAGTTACGACTGTAAATTTACGACCAAACAAATATGGCCTGAACTGCTCCTTGGCGTACACTATCGCCAATAATTCCTTGTCGTGTATCGGATATCGTAATTCACTGCCCTTCAAGCATCTGGATGAATATTCGCAAGGGTGATCTTTGCCTATCTCTCCCTGGCTTAAATTTGCTCCGATTGCGTAGTTGGATGCGTTGGTTGTTACGATAAAGGGTTCGTTTATATCTGGAGCTCTCAGCACTGGCTCACTGCACAAAGCGTTTTTAAGTTTTGTAAATGCATGTTCTTATTCCTCTTCCCATTTAAATAAAGCTGTTTTTCTTGTAAGCTTTGAGAGAGGTTGGGCTATTTTTGCGTAATCCTTGATAAAGCGTCGATAGTACCCCGCCAACCCGAGAAATTGTTTCATTTTCCTCGCATTTGTTGGTTTAGGAAAACTTTTTACTGCTTCAATTTTTTCCGGATTTGTTTTGATCTGGCCGTTGCCTACAATATGACCGAGCACTTTCGCTTCTTTTCTAAGGAATCGGCATTTCCTTAGCTCTATTGTAAGGTTTGCTTCGGATAGCCGTTTTAAGAGCCTTTTGAATCTTATCTCGTGTTGTTCCAAGTTTTCTGCAAATACCATGATGTCATCCATATATACCTCTATCTTGTGTCCTTGTAAGCCTGCTAGTGCCAGTGTTATCACTCGCATGAATGTACTTGTCGAGTCTATGCATCCCATCAACATTCGTTTATATTGGTTATGTCCGTTTGATCCTGAGAACGCAGTTTTATGAGCATCCTCTTCGTGAATCTCTACTTGGAAAAACCCGCTCTTCAGATCTACCACGGTTATATATTTTGCAAATGCTAAATTTTCCAAAATTTCATTCTGGAATGGCAATGGGTAGCACGTACCAACTGTTATTTCGTTCAATAGCCGAAAATATGTTACGACCCTCCAGCGTTTTTCTCCGTTTGGTCCCACGTTTTTCGAGACAATCCACATATTTGAGTTATATGGGAATTTCGATGGCTCAATTATTTGTTGCTGCAGTAGTTTATCTATTTCTACTTGCATCTGCTCCTTTAGTTTATTGGATAGCGCACCCTTTTGGCAACTATTGGCTTCTATGTTGCCGTTGTTATTCGATGCTTAAGTAAGTTTGTAGCCTTTAGTGGCTCGCCGTCAAGGCCAAATACAAACGGATTGTACTCTATGAGATCCTGGATGTGGTTTAATTCCTCCATGTTGCAGCCAGATGTATCGACGGTTTTCATTATTTTGCTTACTAGAGCCACTATATCCGATTTCTTAATATCTTTAAAATTTTCAATGTTGTTCTTTATATCATCATTATTTTTACCGCTTACGGCATTTCTTTCTTTTATAATTTTATTATTTTTCACCTTTGCGTCTGAATTTTTAGTGTTGAAAAGCCCAATTATGGCTTCGTTTAACCCTTCATCTTCGTCCCCAGCGATGCTGAATGGTTCCGCCCCTTGTCTGGTTTCACATTCGAAAACATTTACTTCTGGTACTGGCACATCAATTTGTTTGTCTGTTATGTTTATAATTTCCGCATATATTTTTAAGTTTTTATTTTCTCCTATAAGTTTCCAAATAAGAGTCCCTCCTTTATATTTTGTAGAGGGTCCCAGCCGACTTGTACGTGGCTGCTCTCATCTTTTATACGCGCAAATATTATTTTCCTCGATTTTGCGGGGATTTTAAAATATTCTGGTTTTAGTAATGGAATTCTCATGCCTTTTAATTCTGAATAATTTTATTTAGTGCTTTTAAGGCCATTATGCAACTTAAAAGCGCCCCAGCCAATAATGCCTTCCATTTCTATCGGAAAGGTATGGGGGACTACGTTCAGATTCATTGTTATACCGTTAAGAGGTATTTTAGTCGTCCCTAACGTGCAGCGTGCTCCGTGTGTGACGCCAGTTATTAGGACTTTTTCTCTGCTCTCTATATGCGTGTCTCTAGTGAGACAGCATTCTTTTATAATTGATACTTTGGCACCAGTATCCGCGTAAAGGTTTGCGCTATAAGATTGCAGCTGATTGCTGTTTAATATTACTGATGGTGGTGTGCTTCCAGTACTCGATATATTTACCTTGCGGAGAGGTAGGTTCATGCTTTTATGGATTTTTTCTTTATCAGCTAAAGGGCTACTAGTTATAAATTCTGTTTCAATTCTTTTTTCTTTGTGAGCATTCTCAGCCATTTGAGGAGCCTGTTTGGATTCTGTTTCTAGCGATACTTTAATTGTTTCATTTCTCGTATACTTTTTTTTGCGTGATGTCTCGCTATCTTTACCTCCGATGCGTATTTTATTTGACTCTGCTTGCTCCTCTCCTTCAGCTGACTCCGTTTCGTTTTTATGCTCTATCTCCTTCTCTATTCTCGGGGCCCGCTCGGCGCTTGGGGAGCACGACGAGCGTCCTGCGAGTTTAAATGCTTCGTGCTACGCGTGAATATTTTCCCATCAGGTGCATCAGTTGTTCCATTCGGAGGTCCTCTGTCGTTATAATTTTCATCCCTATTATAATTTCTGTTATAATTATAATTTTCTCTATAATTATTGTAGTTACCGTACTGGTTGTTGTAATTGTTATTATTATTTCTTGAGTAATCAGCGTTTCTGTTGTAGTTATTATATCTGTTGTAGCCTGTATTGTTAAAGGTGTTCCTTCTATAATTGTTGTTATAGTTTTGGCTATACGTATTAGGGGGGGTAATTATAATTATTCCGGTAGTTAAAATTTCCTTTCGTATTTTCCCTGTTATCATTGTTGAATTGTTCGCGTCCGTCGCTCCGATTTATTCTCCTATTCTCTGCGTCTCTTACTAGTGTGCGGCATTCGCTTGTATAGTGCCCCCTGCGTTAGCAGTAAGCGCAATTTTTATCCCTTACGTTTTGTTTATCTTGTGATACCTGCATTGGTGGATCATTTGCTTTTATGTCTGGGTTTTGAATTCTCTTGTTCGCTGCGTCTGTTACTAATTTCATACATACTTTTGTAGCATGATCCCCGTATTCATTGCAATGTGAGCAATATTGATAGTCCCCTGTTATTTTATTTTTATCTGTTGTGTCGCGTACTTCTGCCTGCTCATGGCTGCTCGCACGATTGTCCGTATCTCTTGTTTCTGCTCTCGCTCGGTATATTTGGGCCTCGATTCGTACTGGCATTATTTCTCGTAGGCTTAAGTCGCTTTCCATTTTCAGCGCGGCTACTATAGCTTCGCCTAACGTTTTCGGGTTAAGGCGTGTTACCCTGTAGTTGTAAGGTGATTGTATTACGTACGTATATTGCTTTATAGCTTCTTTTTCAGCGCTCTCCTTTGATGCGTGTCGTTGCCCGGGTGATAGTGTCGTGTCCGAATCATATAGGGTTATTATTCTATCGTATAATTTTTGAACATGCCTGCTGTATTCCTCTACTTATTCTCCTCTGTACTGTTTTACTATTTTTAATTTTGCCAACAACGTGTCAACGTTTCCGATGCTGAAATATCTATTTTTCAATTCTACCAAGAATTCATCTACAGATGAGAACTGCGCCAGGCGCGGTATAAATTCGGCGGCTGCTTCTTTCAGTTTATTCGCTAGTGAGCCTATAAAAAATTTTTTATACACGGGGCTTACCGTCCACGATACCACTCTTACCATTTGTTCGAAAAGGGGTAGTTTAACGGAATTGCCGTGAAATATCGGTATGTTTGCAGCTAGGTGACTTAGTCACGACAGTGTGTTCTGAATTGGGCGTTCGTAATTAGGATTTTCTGTGTAATGTGGGGGTACTGTAAATCAGTCTTGGGCGTTCAAGTAATTTCTATTTTCCCAACCTAACTCGTCTTCTCCTGCAGAATAAAGTGGTGCCGCTGTGTTCTATCTATGATAATTATTGTCACGGTTTGTATTGTGGGTGATGCGGTCGTTCCCGATTTCTTGCTCGCCTTGAGCTATCTGGGCTCGCTGGGGTTCGCATTTGTGTTTGACGCCGTGTAACTTCTCCGTACGTCTATTGTGATGATTGATGTTTTGGTTGTGTAGGTGTAGGTATTAGATTTGTATATTGTTGCACCGCTTGTGCCGCTGCTTATCTTATTATATCGTGTAGATTAGTGTCATGTTTGGCTTGTGTTTTATTGCTATGTGGATTAGTGACTCGTCGATTCATGTCAGTTGTCGCATTTTCACGTTCGGTATATGGAGTTAAGTTTTCAAATACAGGGGGTCTATGTGTTTCTGTGTGGGATGGTGCATCAGTTTCGTTATCGCTTATGTCTTGTCTATGAGATAACTGTCCGCGTTTTATGCTTGGCGTTAATTTCCTTAACATTTTCATCACAAAAAGCTTCTGTTTTTTGCTGGCCTTCTACCACTGTGTCCATGTTTTTGGATCATCTTCTAGATTAATTTGTATTACTTCGTCATCTGTGTCAATTGGTCCTGTTTCGTATATATCTGTGCACCTCACGGCTTCCTGTACTCCCCTTTCCAGTGTATCATTTGTGTCTACGTCACTCATAGTGTTGCTCTTTAGTCTCTTTTCTTTCTGTAGTTCGTCTTGTGCTTTTTTAAGTTCGTATATATATTTTTCTAATCGTAAAACGCCGTCGTTTCTGTGTATTTTGTGTTAACCTGATAGATACGCGCGCTCTATCGGGTGTTAGTCGATAGTCTTTTTTTTTGTTTTTGCTACGGTTGGCTACTCCTTGTATTTAATAACTAATTTAAAAAATTTTGTATTAGGTGTTTGTCGTTTGTATCGGTTATATGCTTGTGCATGCAATTATGGGTTGCCGCTTAGATCTTAGGATATTGCGATTTAGAAATAATATCGATATATAAGTTTTTTCTTTTAGGTGCGTATTTCCCTCGGGGCTTATGAGTATAGTATATACGAATAAATAAAATTCACTTACCAGATCGCCGTGACGGTGGTCAGCATGACGACAATCCCGTGCATACTTATGGGTCCCTTCTTTGATCCTTCCTGGAGTTGCTCAGCTTCTGCTTCTGCTCGTTGTTCCCTTCCCCTGTGCCGTGTATCCCGTGTTTCCTCTGCGGCTGTAGCCTGGGCTTGGCGTACCGTGCTTTCTTCTCTTTGTCTGTATTTTTCTGGGTTTAGTGAACGGCAGCTGCCTCTAGTGTCCTGGTATATTGGTCCACTGACTTGATATGCAGTTTTTCCTTGTCTGGTATCCTTGCGGTATCGAAGATTTTTCCGATTATATCTTCCTGTTCTCCTCTACTTTTCCAATTTTCCTTATATTGTGGCACTTGACACGCTGAATTTGGTGTCTGGCACTTTTGACACTATTTTTCTTTGCGACGAGAGATATATTCTTTGTATTTTTTTTATTTATTACGTCAATTAAGTCGAGAAAAAAATAATTAAAAAAATTTTTTTTTGTTTCACGAGACTAAGCGATTTCCGCGTATGCGACAGACCGTAAAAATTTTATCTGTATCCCACTTCTGCTACCAGTTGTTACGTGGGATTCTCAGTGCGGGAACAAATAGAAGCGTGACTTATTGTTACTTATGCTTTATTAGAATTACTTATATTTGAGGGAAGTTGTGCGTGTCTTCTCGTCTCGCGGACTTCGTCCTTACCCTCTCGCGTCTCTAGCTGATCCCCCCTTGTGCCTTTTCTCTACCTTTCCTATCACCTCTCTTCTCTATTCCCCAATCTTTCAGGCCCAAGCCAGCAGAGGCACACGCACGCATAGCTATATGCTATCGTACGTAACACCACTTTTTAAATGCAGTTTTGTATTAAATATTATAGGTATTTGAATAATAAAGAAATCTGTAAGCCTAGTGTTATTGCAAGTATTCATTATCCAATGACTAATAAATAGTCTAATCACCACATAGGATTCCAAGTTGGTACCAATGTAACATTCCCTAATTATTATATCATATCTCAAATATGTCACATCCGCCTTTTCACAACATACAAAACGCTATAAAAAGTTAATGAAAGTTTATAAAAGTTCTATTGGATGACATAATTACTTTTGACAAACATTAAAAAACCTATAACAAGGTCATAAATGCTTATAAAAGTTCATAAAAGTAAATAAAAGAGTATAAAAATTTATANATATTTTTAATTAAACAATTATTTGTTGTAACCAAACTAATATGTTTTCTTTTATAATAGTAATTGTGCTACACCACTTTTTAAAAGCAGTTTTGTATTAAGTATTATAGGTATTTGAATAATAAAGAAATCTGTAAGCCTAGTGTTATTGCAAGTATTCATTATCCAAAGACTAATAAATAGTCTAATCACCACATAGGATTCCAAGTTGGTACCTATGTAACATTCCCTAATTATTATATCATATCTCAAATATATCAAATCCGCCTTTTCCCAACATACAAAACGCTATAAAAAGTTAATAAAAGCTTACAAAAGTTTCAATGGATGACAAAGATACTTTTGACGAACATAAAAAGAGCTACAAAAAGTTTATAAAAGTTTTTAACTTTTACCTAGTTACTTTTGACGAACATAAAAAGAGCTACAAAAAGTTTATAAAAGTTTTTAACTTTTATAAATTTTTATAAACTTCTTATGGAGTCTCAAATCAGTCTTTTTCTAAAAGTTTCAAAAAGTTTATAAAAGTTTTTAGACAACATTATTTCCGCTTGGAAAGCAGAGAAGTGCCTAGAGCCAGTAAACAGAGTGAAATGCAGGAATAAAAATAATGAATGCATATGAGAAATTATATTAAAATTTGTATTGATTGATTTAATATAAATGAATTAGAATAAGCAGAAACTGTTGTGTGGGTAACGTATCGGGTCAATACATTATATTAAATGAAACGACATTTATTTAGTAGTCATGAAATACTTGAATGAGCCAAACTTTACATAGAGGTATACATGAGAGGAGCGCCTATACTACACTGACTGACTACACTCATGCGCGCCAACCGCGTTTCCCTTATAGCACATATCGATTTGTGCGTGGAAGGCTATCACAGCGTGACGTCACTCCATGTTATTTTAAATGGGATGACGTCACGCTGTAATAGTCTTCCACGCACACATCGATATATCTCTGAGTACCTAACCTTATATGGCTATGATGTTAAGAAACTGATATCCTCCACTACTCCCTGCCCAAGTTGCACGTAAATTAAAACATAAAAACATTCTTTTACATGACATATTGAGTATCAAAATTACATACACCTGAGATCCGGATTTGTTCATACATATAATTATAAATCTAATCTTACAGGAGTTTTGATTTCTTAACGCTGTGGCCTCTGGGCTACGAGACTCTCGCCATTTGCTGTTGTTGACCAGTGCTCTGTGACGTGTTCGGATATATATAAAACGACCCCCTGCGCGCTCTGCGTGCCAACCCCCCTGGCGTTAATTTCCTTAACATTTTCATCACAAAAAGCTTCTGTTTTTTGCTGGCCTTCTACCACTGTGTCCATGTTTTTGGATCATCTTCTAGATTAATTTGTATTACTTCGTCATCTGTGTCAATTGGTCCTGTTTCGTGTATATCTGTGCACCTCACGGCTTCCTACACTCCCCTTCCCAGTGTATCATTTGTTTCTACGTCAATTATAGTGTTCCTTTTTAGTCTCTTTTTTTTCTGTAGTTCGTCTTGTGCTTTTCTAGTTCGTATATATATTCTTCTAATCGTCAAACGCCGTCGTTTCTGTGTGCTTTGTGTTAACCTGATAGATACGCGCGCTCTATAGAGTGTTAGTCGATAGTCTTTTTTTTTGTTTTTGTTTTCGGTTGGCTCCTCTTTGTATTCATTAACTAATTTGAAAAATTTTGTATGGGGTGTTTGTCGTTCGTATCGGTTATATCCTTGTGCATGCAATTGTGGGTTGCCGCTAAGGTATTAGGATATTGCAATTTAGAAATAATATTGATATTTAAGTTTTTTCTTTTAGGTGCGTATTTTCCTCGGGGGTTATGAGTATAGTATATACGAGTAATGAAAATTTACTTACCAGATCGCCGTGACGATGGTCAGCGTGACGATAATCCCGTGCATACTTATGGGTCCCTTCTTTGATCCTTCCTGGAGTTGCTCAGTTTCTGCTTCCACTCGTTGTTCCCTTCCCCTGTGCCGTGTATCCCGTGTTCTGCGGCTGTAGTCCGGGCTTGGCGTACCATGTTTTCTTCTCTTTGTCTGTATTTTTCCAGGTTGAGTGAATGGTAGCTGCCTCTAGTGTCCTGGTATGTTGGTCCACTGGCTTAATTTGTAGTTTTTCCTTGTCTGGTATCCTTGCAGTATCAAAGATTTTCCGATTATATCTTCCTGTTCTCCTCTACTTTTCCAATTTCCATTATATTGTGGCACTTGACACGCTGAATTTCGCGTCTGGCACTTTAGACACTGTTCTTTTTTCTTTGCGACGAGAGATATATCTTTTTTTTTTTTTTTTT
>NW_019380067.1:0-20413 GCF_000648655.2 Copidosoma floridanum | reverse complement strand
AAAGCTTTGTTGTGTGGGTGCTTGCTAGTTGCTTTAATTATTTATTATTAATAAAATAATAACGCAAGCGCCTATCCCCACACAACCAGGGGCGCTTGTTAGTTGCTTAAATTATTTATTATTAACAAAATAATAACGCAAGCGCCTATCCCACATAACCCGGGGTGCTTACTAGTCGTTTTAATTATTCATTATTAACAAAGTAATAACGTAAGCGCCAATCCCCACACAACCCGGGGCGCTTACTGGTCGCTAACTTGATTTACTATAAATAAAATAATAACGCAAGCGCCCATTCCCACACGACCCGGGGTGCTTCTGATTGTTTTGATTATTTATAGTTAATACAATAATAACGCAAGCGCCAATCCCTATAAGACCCAAGGCGCTTACTGCACGCTTAAATTATTAATACAATAAATATAATAATGCAAGTGCCAATAACCGCTCAACCGGGGGTGGTTACTGGTCACTATAATTATTTAAAATCAATAGAATTATGTAGGCCTCCTGGGTCATGTAGGGATTAGCGTTCGCATTATTCTATTTATTGTAAATAATCAAAACGACCAGTAAGCGCCCCGGGTTGTGTGGAGATTGGCGCCATAAATAATCTAAGCAACCAGTAAGCGCCCCGGGTTGTGTGGGGATAGATGCTTGCGTTATTATTCACAGAAAAAATAAGTCTTCCCTTACACTCCTGCTATAGCTCTGCTCTGATTGGCTTCCGTTGGAAAGTTCCGATAGCGGTGGGGATATGCAAAGATCCTCTTTGCCAACACTGTATACGAAGTACCACCTCCAACGGGTTGCAGTTTTGTAGCAGTACCGCTCACACTCGTCAGATAGCGTATGAGTAAGAAAGGCACAATATGTACACATAATAATTGCGTCATGGCTGGATAACTCAAAGTTTTGCCAATAATAGTTATGGCTATATATAGATATAAAAACTATATGATATAATTGTAACTCTATTTATTTACAAATTTTACAATCTACTACTAATACGTAGAATAAGATACAATGGAGTCAATAAATTAATTTAATGAATTAAAAATTAGGTTGAAACTAATTTCGATAATTTTTTTTCTTCTCTACTTTTTTTTAAAACATCCATATTTTGTATGTTAACGTACTGCTTCTTTCTCATACTAGTGTAATAATAGATATAGATTTGGATATTGCATCCTCTTTATGTAGTTTACAGGAAAACTGAAACTTATAATTGCGCAAAAGATTTTCAACAACATACTCGTAAACATTGACAAGCTGATTATTTATGGCTTTCCTAAAATATTTTTCTATTTTATCAAAGAGCTTATAAAAAAGAGTATTTGCATAGATAAGTCATCCCCTTTTTCTTTAAGTTATTTCATAATGCTTCTGGTTTAACAGAGTTTCTAGGATTACTCTATTTAAAGTAATATGACATGTGGTGCATTTTTCAAATTTTTTTCGTAGTTTTCGACAAATAAAGCCAATGACGTAATAAATAATACAACTTATCGTGAACAATATTGTGAGAAATGTTATAGAGTTTGTATTTATATTTTGGTGCATCTTTTACGTTACAATTGTTTTCTCGTCTACTACTATCTTTTCGATACCGATCCTGCTAGTGGACAACTTTGGTACTGCTACAAAATTGCAACAGACCGCACAAAGCATAGAGGTGGTACTTCGTACCACCTGTCTTATCTTACACCATGGGCAGGATGTATGGCTAAAAGTTTGGCTAAATGTCTGGCTATATGACTGGCATAGAATCTGGCTAAATTTCTGGACTGCTAAAAACACCAGCTTATCAATCAGCTGATGAATCAGCTGATTTCTGATGCCAAATAGTCAGCTTATTTTTTGACTGTGCGAAAAAATATAGATGGAAGCAACATCTCGCATGTATGCCTCAAAGATACAATGTTAATCGGCTCTCATACGAAGATACATAAACTGCGCTAAGTGAGAATCAAAATAATTTTTCTCCTATTAGCTGCAGGAAATATCCTCTTGACAGCAGTCCACGCATACCTTCCATCGTATTCGTGCAAGCGTTCGTCTCTTTATCTTTGAATGTTACCGAATGATTCACTGATAAATGCTGATACCCCTCTTTTTCTAATCGATCATACGGCTTCCAACGGTCGCTCATGATTGTCGCTCCAGGTCGAATATACTTTTTGATAAGAGGTACCAATGTATCAGTAGATCTATTAGCAACAGTCAAAAGAAAGCATTTATTAATGCCTCTTTCCACTCCACCAAACACCCACTGACCTTCAACACGCTTGCCTCGATTATATTTGCGTTTACCGAACTTAGACTCATCGATCTCGACGATTTTACATTCACCCCCGATTTGTTCTGACGAAGAGAGTTTAAAAACAATATTAACGCATATCTCCCGACAAAAATTACACCAAACAATACATGTCATATTGGATATATTAAGTTCTTTCATTATGTGTTGTTAAGAGAACTTATTACACCACGTATACGTCAGTTGTAATATTTCATGGATCGAGAGGTAGGAGCCTTCAAACCACGTACCAGTTCGCACGGACTTCGTAAACTTGCACTTGCGGCATCGCAAGGTGTACTTGTATGAGATATTTTTTTCAGCTAAGTACATTTCGATGTCACACTAAGAACACATCGCGGATAAAGGCAATAAACCACGGGTCTGACAATTAACGATAGTTTGTAAAGGTGTTTGCATCACTTCCTTTACAAACAAATCAAATAAAAATACCATTATCACGAGAAAATATTTAAAAAACCGAAGACACGAAATAAACGAGGCAAACGCTATTAAAACGATACAACAATAAACAAGTTCGAACTTGAAATATGAGACCACAATTTAAATGCGCGAGAGTTGAAAAAGGGGGGTTTATTCAAATTTCAATTGTATAAAAAAAAACGACTCTTAATATACTAGAAGGAGGGGGGCTTCGCCCTACTCCCTCGCCTACACCCACCCACCCACCTACCACGATATAAACATACATATTTATGCACATCATATATGTGCATGGCACAAGCCGAGGTACATGTGATCTATACAATACGTTTTTGAATTTCCCGCCACTAGGCAATGAGTATTTTGGAACGTGCAAGTTGGCAGCATTATGTTAATTCTCAGCCAACTTCTCAAAGGGTGGGCTAAACTACACATACGCCGGAAAAATGAGGATGAGATTTGGAAAATTTTCAATAGTAAAAATTACAAGTACCGTGCACTAAAAAAAGTTAAAGTCCCATCAGTGCTAAAAAATACGAGTCCAGATAGAAAATTTTTTTTTGCCATCATCACAACTATGCGTTTTAGGACATTTACAGTAAAATAAAACAGGTAAAAATTAAAAAATTTGGAAAGTTTTTGACAGCACAAATTACAAGTTCTGTGCTCTGAAAAATGTTTAATAAGCTAATTTGTACCAATATATTTTAATACTCCAGATCTCCTAATTTCGTGCCGGGACGTCTGGA
Organism: Copidosoma floridanum; assembly: GCF_000648655.2. The sequence continues at coordinate 16,921 of NW_019380067.1, read as the reverse complement.
ATTGGACGAAACATTGTATGGCAAGAAATTTTTGATCGTTAAAAATTTTTTTATTTGTTTCTCAAAGTTTATTTCTGACAATTTTTTATTTTTCTCTAAGAAATTAAGTTTTTCAAATATATATAGAATGCATCTTGAAATGCTCATATTACAAAATTTTTCTTGCATATTATAACTTTGACATTCATCTTAAAAATTTTGAATTTTGGTAAAAAATTAATTTTGCGAAATTGAAGGACAGGACAGCCTTAATTTCGTACTAAAAATTCAATAATGACAAAAATCGTCGTATACTTCCAAACACCCATTTTATAATTTTAAAAATTCTATACTTTTATTTTTTGTGCCAAGTATCATATCACTGCTGTGCTGCAATAATATTTAATATAGATTTATAAATAATTTAATTAATACGATTGTACAGATACGTATATTTTTCTTTCACAAAAAAGCCTTTCTAATAAAATTTTTATTTCAGAATACTTTAACTCAAAATATAAGTTGTATTTATTATATAATAGAAAATTGTGATACGAAACTACGTGTTGTATATATATTTTAAGTATATTAGAATATAAATAACATCATTTAGAAAAGTAAGCAAAGTGAGAAACAATTGATTATTTATCTAATAAGCTCACCATTTTGTAGAAATTAATTTTCAAATATTCGCTACGTGCACAATTTTTAAGTAGCGCCACCGAGAGAAAAACGAGAACTATTGGTCTGGCACAGCAGAAGGCAATATTCGCGATATGTGCTTGATACCTGTAGGAACACAGCACCTCGAAAGATACACAAGAGGTTCTGTGTTTATTATATCACGAATTAATACAATGTCTCAAGTGGTACAATCCTATGTGAATAACTAAGGACAAAATTTGTACTACAAGCACTATAAGCGTTTGAGTATTACTTCAACATAACTCCGTGTACTGTGTGATACGTGATACGTTTTATTAGTTTGCAATGTAGTCAACACAGACCTTCTCTGATCAATCAGAGATCTCCATTAGCCCTATACCAGCGTGTTCACACAGTACGTTCACACGTTCATACGATACGCTTAGAGGACCAGGCCCCAGCTAAAAACTCTAAGAAATACATAGTATACGATGTATTTCATCGCGTTTTTAAAATGAACATGCATTAGTAAAATATGTACGTACTACTCATAATTTTATTAAAAATTTAACCCTTAGAATGGTTGTCGATGTATAAACACATAACTTTCTGATGATAGTAATGCTTAGCAGTCTGCTAGCAGAAGAGAAACATATCGTTTAGTTTTACATATTAACACAGGTATTGCTGCGATCGCTTTTTCAGCTTGTGCACGTAGCGAATATGTTATTAAATTTAAAAAATTTTCAGTGTCAAATTTTAACTTGGGGGGTTGGCACACGAAGCGTGCAGAGGGTGAAGCCCCACTAGTATATATACAATGTTTATTATATTATAGTGCTCTACGTCCGGCTCTTTTTGATAAGGACACTACTATGGGCACTTAGCAATTGGGAAAGAGACGAGAAAAAAGATGGGAGGCCTACCATTACAGGAGGGGGGTAGGGGAAAATTGAGCTAAGCCCTCCTCGAGAAGCATTGCGTGATAAAAAAGTACATGGAAAAATTCACAGAGGTACTTGCCCGAAAAAGTCGCACTGGCCGGGAATCAAACCACGGTCTCCCTCGCGTGCCAATCCACGACCTAGCTAACTGAGCCACGGCGTGCTCAATATATATAATAAATACGTGTATATATATACATACGCATACATAATTAACTTTTGTTTATATATGTGAACACACGGTCGGTTAGTTAAGCCAGGGCGGGGGTAGATACCAACCAGCAACTTAACTAACGTATCACTTCCGAACAGAGCCACAGGCTATACCAAACGGGCGGAAAATTCAAATATATAGCAATGGTACTATTTAAGCGCATCTCGGCATAGACTTATAAGAAACATAGACAGCTCGTTCTTATGTACACCCTACTGTAAGAGATTTTTTCTAGGCAGTAACCCTAAATGGTAACATCGCATATTGTTGCCGCTTGATCGACTTAAGATGGTGTTAGTGTCTGTATGGTAACCAGCCCAGCAAACACATTTTCTCAAGATTTCTTGTAGAAGTTTTGTAGAATTCTAATATCTATCAGAAAGATATCTTTAGGGAGTTTTCCCCAAAAACTTCTCAAAAATGTCTTTCAAATGGACATTCGAAGTCTACAAGACTTCTACAAGAAATCTTGAGAAAATGTGTTTGCTGGGAGCTTTTTGCCATAAAAGCAGCAAGAGAGAGAAAGAGAGAGAGTGTAGAGACTGCTATATAGCATCTGCGTCTTCTGCTAGTGTTTTTGTTTGTATAAGCGTAATGGAGTCAGGGCAATTGTCAACATTGGTTACATTAACACATTGAAAAGGCGCTCTAGGTCTACTGCGAAAAGAGTAATACTGTACAGCTACTGCCAGGTAGATATGCTTCTCCATTGAAAGCTTCATTCTGTGTAGATTATCAAGAGTGCAGTTTTAACAATCTGTTATCATTGCTTTATAGGTAGATAGCAAATTTTATCTTGCTTAATGCCAGGAAAGAACCTTTTGTTAGATAAGTAACAATTATTGATTATTTTTAAGAATTCTACCCTGGCAGCTCGATACTTTGTGTGTATACATTTTTTTTCAAAATCAACTATCTGTAAGATAGATATATAACTGCAGCTATCTTGTGTTGCAAGGCATGAGTTCTTAATGGTATACCAATGAACGTTCCCCATCTCGAGGATCTATGTAGATTTCCACGTGGAATGTCCACGTGGACTTCCATGTGGATTTGATGTGGATTCTTCATGGATCTATATGGATTATACGTGAAAGTCTATGTGGATTTTCTACATAGAGTTGAATGCGAATCATCCTCATGGAAATCTACGTGAATTTTCCACGTAGTAATATTGACGAATTTTTTGTAAGAAAAGTCAGTGATTCTTACTCGTTTAATATTGCACGAATTTTTCACGTTGATATCTACATGGATATTTGACTAGGCCACCTACATGGATTTTCTACTTGGAATTCCATATGGATATTTTATGCCAGACCATCCATATGATAATTGTGTAAATTTTCTGCGATACATCAATGTCAATTTAACGTAGAATTAGCTGCATACGTAAGCAAATTTTCAATTAGCCTATACAAATAACATGTATAATTTACATTGTGTATAAGTTTGCACTATTAAGAAAATTGAGAGTTCCGCTCATATTGCTGAATATTTACTTATGTTGATTTGAAATTTTTTTACATTCCAACGGATGAAAGTTCCTTAATTAATGTACGTGGTTAAGGCCTAAAACCCTCAAAACTGCAACAAAATGCTTTAGAACTTTCTCGAATCAGCTGATGCACTAAACGGTGTATACATGTCTGAATACACGGTTGATTAGTTACGTAGAGGTGGGAATGGATATGAACCTAAAAGCTGACTGAAATATCGTTTTTAAATATGGTCCACACGGAAGATTACTTTTAATTATCCATGTCTTGATGCTCTATTAAAAGAAACCATGTCAGAAAACCACATAAAAAACCCGCATAATTTCATGGAGGTTGTCTATGGTTAACGGTGAGATTTTAATCCGTTTTTTATATGGCTTTTGGTCTCAAATCTCCACATAGTTATGAAACCAAGTAGTTTTTTAAAATTGTATTTTTCTTTTGTACTTTTTGACGAAAAAAGGTGACCTGGGGCGCTTACTGGGCACTATTAATTAATAGATCAATAATTAATAACCTAAGCGCTAATTACCAGATAACCTGGGGTATACTTACTGCCCGCTTTATTAACTAATAAATTATTGAATAATAACACAAGCGCCAATCACCAGATGACTCGGGGCGCTTACTGAACATATTATAAATTAATAGATTAATAAACAATAACCCAAGCGCCAACCACCACATAACCAGGGGCACTTACTAGCTTCCAATTATCAAAATGAATTTACAAAATTCCAGTCGAAGCATTTTTCTATACTTCGTGTGGTGAGTCCATGTGCATGAACTCGCAGAATGTCTATTTGAGTTGTACACAATAAAAATTCCTATAAATTCAAACATACGAAATCCATGTAGACAATAATATGAAATAGTCATATTAATTTCTTTGTAGTTATTTCACGTTAATTCCACACATACAAAATCTATATTGATTTCTGCGTGAAAAAACATTGAAGACATTTACTATCTGGAAATTCGATGTAGAAAAAAATCTGTGAATTATCATGTGCAAGGAATTATGCACGTTTCTGTCATAAAAAGTTAATTAAAATTCCCGTATAAAATAACAAGAAAAATATCCACATAGATAAAAGGTGTAGATTTCTAACGAAATAAATGTACGTGAGCAATCCACGCGTTTTCAACGTGGACAATTAATGTGTAGTCCCACATAAAAAATCTATGTGGAATTTCAAATGGAAAATCCATGTGGGTAACCTTGTAAAACACATAAATGTATATTTTTGCGTGAAAAATTCGTGGAATACTAAACAAATAAGAATCACTGACTTTTCTTACAGAAAATTTGTCAAAATTACTACGTGGAAAATTCACGTAGATTTCTACCCACGTGAAAAAGTTGTTGGAGAACCCATATGAGTTTTCAGGTGGTTTCCCAGGAGAGCTCCCAGAACAGCCCCCATATGGGTTCCCACATGGAAACCCAAATGGGGGTTTGACAAGGGAAACCATTTGGGAAACCATACGGGATCCCATGTGAGTTCCCGGATGACCAAAAATGCATATAGTCAAGAAAATGTAAAATTGCATAAAAATATAATAAACGTTAAATTATTATACCAAGTGCCTAAATTTCTTTTAAAATGTTTATTGAATTAATCTTCTTACAAAATCTTAGTTACATAGATGTCTATTGATTGTGATGAATAACGAATGTTTTGAAAAGTAATGACTAAAGTTAACACCGACACGGTGGGGCAGCGGTAAAGTTGTAGTTCTGTCGATCTCCGAAGTTAAGCAGCTTTGGCCGCGGCTAGTACTTGGATGGGCGACCGTTCAATTAAGTCTCATCGTTCGTCCTTCGTTTTTGATCTTAGTCACATAGAAAAACCCAATGTGTTTCCCCCACTGTATTTAACCCAGTGTGTGACTTAAATACACAATACTATATTAAAATAGTCATGTCTGAGCCTTCAGGCATTGGCAAACAAAAAAAAACTGTTAACAAACACAAGTTTTAAATATGGTGTAAATTCGCCAAGGGAGCAACAAATAAGTTTTCACCTCCCTTGATAATTATACAAATGTTGATTATTTTATCAGTATCTACGGACATAATCTCATTTCCAATACTACGGACTTAAAACATGTGATTGCAAATTGATGTTGATGTATTTACCACCTTACATAACGTCATCTCCTTTTTTTTTGCTTTCGTCAACTAAGAAATCTATGATTTTAATAATGGTTCCATCTGCTAGTTTTGCAAAACTATTGTTTAATCGAATATTAATTTTTCTGAAAACATGTAGAGGCAACCATCTTTCACCACTCGTTGATAAGATAACGTGACTTTTTTAGTCAATCCAAAATTTTCTAAAAAATTCCCATTTACTCTTAATCCTTTTCCTAAGTAAGTTATTGAAGATAGTTTAAAACTTTTTTTAATATTCTTGCGAGATATTTCTTAACAAAAAGCAACAACTTCAGTTGAAGCGAATGGAAATATCTTATTAGTTAAAATACGAGCGCTATGTTGCAAGTTAGTAAACCTGTAAGTACCTGCAAGTTAATAAGCCTGTAAGTAATACTACTTACAAGTTTACTCCTTTTGCACTATGAATAGCGTTTAACACATATTATGATTTGCAGATTCAAAAGAAAACGTTGAGTGGCACCAAAGGGGCCCCCAATTAACAACACATAGTGCCAAGTGAAGAAGTAGATGCACATTAAAAGTTATCGCTTTTTTAGAAAAATATTGTTCAGTTAGAAAAACAAACTTGTGTAGATCTTTATCTACTTTCTGTATCACTTTGAGTAATTGAATCCTTCAGTAAGATATATAAGCTATTAGCAAACAATTTCCAATAATTAATTATATTTTTTGGTACAACCAACTGAAAAAGTGGCAAGCTATAATACAAACTGAAACTTTCCCACTCTTTTGCCTTCCAATCATTAATATCGTCCAAGGATCTACATGGTTTTTCTAATTGTTGAGGTATCTTTATGCTTAGAAGAATTTTATTTAAATAATCAATTTCATTTTGTGACAAAGAATTTAAAATGTATTTTGTAACTTGTTTGCTAACCCCTGACAGGCAACAGTGAAGGTAGTCGGGCACGAATCTGTCAACAAAATTGAAATACTTCAAATTGACAAGGGGAGTTACAGCGTTTACTCCGTATAAATTTTCGTCATGGTTTTCAACCAAAATTGACATACATTTTATCATATTATTCATCGTTTTTTTTTTTATATAGACTCATAATTGGATATCTCATGCTACCTTCACTCCACTCATCTGGATGTAAACACCAGTTACATCCAAACTTTTCGTTAAATTTCTTCATACCTTGCATTGGAGCTCGCGCAACAGAATCTACGGAGCATACAAGGCTATAAATTTTGATTAGTCGCATCTCCTGGTTCATATTACATTCAATCCCTTTATCCGACAACGTATTAAGGATACCTATAAATGGTATTAAAAAAGTACTCATGTCTGTTTCATTTCTCCCAAACCCTAATTTCACACGTTATAACACTTTGAAATCTTTTTTTCGGAGGAATTTCATTTATTTGTAAATATACAGGCCAAACAGAGTGTGTAAAAACCTTTAATTCCTTTCAGGAGGTTAAATAAAAGCTTTGTTGTGTCTCATTCTTAAGTATAAAATCTAAATTATATTTATTTTTCGTCTTAATTAGTAACTTACAATGGGTGAGAACACACATGCAACAGTTAGATTTTTTTCTGACACAACTAACAGTAATATTAGCGTACAAGTTGTTCCAATTCCTGATATTGAAAGTTTTGATAAGAACAATTTTCTTCGTAAACCGTTTCTTGTGAGAAGAAATGACGATACTGAAAAAGGTTTCCACATGTCTCCTGGAGAAGTCGTGTCACTTTGCGGTACATTTATATGTATACTGATAGTGTCATTATTTATTCAGTTTGACTGAATTGCACACTTACTCTGCTCACTCAATACTGTGTATAAATAATATTGCTGTTTAATTATTTGATGAAGACTCTTTTTTGTTTTGCAGAAGATGCAGAAGATTGTATTAATCAACAATCTTAAAAAACGTTTCAAGTTCACAAAAAAGCGACGCAGTGATGCATTGAACGAAATTTATCAAAGACAAAAAGATCAACAAAAAAACCAAGTAAAAAAACTGCGAGGAGAAGTTAAGAAAATAAGTAGCCAAAATCGATTATCATTGTTTTTGGGCAGTCGAAGAAAACTTGACTTTAGTGATGAAAGTGAGGATACTGATGGTAATAATGCTCGAGAAGGTTCAACTAGAGAACATGATGAAAATGACCAAGAACATCCGAACTGCAATGATCAGGAAGAGTATGATGATGATATGTATAAAACAATTTTGAAGAATTTTCTCAAACTGATGGCAATTTGAGCTTATAAAAGTCATACAATGCTTGGCATACTAAAATTATTTCAACATATCAGTATATTTTTTATTTAGAGGAAACCGAAAACATTGCAAGAGTAGCAGAGAAAAAGCGAGAGTCAGAAAAAAATCAAAGTGACGGTTCGGTGAATATCACAGATGAAAGAGTTTTAAATCAAGATCATGATCTTCAAAAACGATTATCAGCTGTGGAAAGCAATAACTCTACAACATCTCCTTCAAGAAAGTGAAAGTCAAAATATTCCTATTCAACGTAATGGTGTTGTAGCTGAAACTAATGAAAATAGAGACAATGGTGCGTAGGAGACGACCTACTATTTTATTACTATTTTTACCGATAAGTTCATTAACACAAGCTCACTTCAAGAGTCTTATTAGTTTATGCTATATTAGTATAATATATTGAATCATTGATTGCAAATATTTATTACTGGACAAAACTTTTTAAACTGGACATTATAACTTTCTTATCTATTGGTGAGTAACCAATTGTTTATGTTTACAAATAATTAAGTATTGACAATAATCAAAACGATAAACAACATTGTAACATCCAAATCACTGGTAATGTTGGTAATTAAAGTCCATGATTTAAACGTTGAAGGTGAAACGAATACATCACCCCCAACATCTGGCCAACCTTAAACAGGACATCAAAGTACTGCAGAGCCTTCGAGAGCATCCATTATTTATCGCATGAAGCCCATTGAAAATATTTCTGATGACGATGAGTTACGATAATAGTATACGACCAGGAATTAGAGAGGTCCCTCTAGATGGGAAAGAAATTGGCCAAATCTGTGGTGAAAAGGTAATATATTGTAGTAATACATAATCTATACAAACTGTGTGAACTTAAAGATGGACGTGTTTTGTAACGATTTTCTATAAGTTATGAATAACGAAAAATTTTTTTTTAATATACCATTACGATTTTTTTTATACGTTAGTTTTAAAACATTCTGCACAATTAGTAGATTAGGCTTCACAACAGCACAACAAACCAATAATAAAGATAATCCAGGCGTATTTTTAAGGGAAATGATGATTATTTTATGGGGAAAAGAGACTCTTATTGACAGATGCATTAAAAAAAAAATTACTATTTTAATCGAGAATAGGAGCCCTAGAAAGTGTTAAACTCTACACAAATATAGAGTTCTTCGAGGTTATTATGAGTTATTATTTTATTTCTATATATGCAAATGTACGTAAATCAATGATTATACAATAAAATCTTTTTAGTTCTGTATAAAATAACTTTAGATGAAATGGATTTCGACCACCCTAAAATGCCTGATAAAAAACAAAGGCTTTTGAGGAAAATAAACGAAGTGATGGGTTACAAAATTAAAGACTTCAGAAAGTCTATGAGTAAAATGATAAATACAAATAAGTAAAGATTCGTAATAAAAAAAAAAAATTAAAAATATAAAAAAGTCAAATAAAGTGGAAACTAATCATAAGTAAAAAAAAATGAATTAATCAAATGTTTATAAAAAGTGAAGTTATAAAAATAAATCGTACGCCAGAGATCAAGATTATATAATTCAAAGGAAAAAAAAAAATGTATATGTAAGAATACATATAATCAAACATTTATCAAGCTGAATCAACGAATAATTAGTCAGTTGAATTATAATAAATGAAAAATATATTTAATGTATCATTCATTAATCAGAATAATAAATAATAAGAATAATAATACTGAATAGTAAGTATTTACACAGCCAAATTGATTATTGGTTAAAGTATTGTTCAAGAAATGGTTGTGAGTTACATTTACGTGGTAAAAGACTATGTGTAAAATAATTAAATTTTCTATTGTGAATGTTAAAAGCGTTTGTCGAAAACTTTATTGAATAAAATTTTTCCAAAATACATTAAGTATTTATCTTACATTTAAAATTCCCTATTTACTGTGGTACTCTTTAAAATGTAGCAAATATTAAAATATTCCTTGTTTAAATACATTTTGTGGTCATCCGGGAACTCACATGGGTACCCACATGGGATCCCATATGTTTTCCCTTGTCAAAACCCCATATGAGTCCCCATATGGAAACCCATGTGGAACCTGTTCTGGGAGCTCTCCTGGGAAACCACCTGGAAACTCATATGGGTTCCCTAACGATTTTTTCTCGTGGGTATGAGGATAATTCATATTCAACTCCATGTAGAAAATCTACATAGATTTCCTCGTAGAATCTGTATAGATCCATGAAGAATCCACATCGAATCGACATGGAAGTCCACGTGGAAATCTACATGAATCCTTGAGATAGGGTTGGGGAACAAAATCAGTATCATTTAGTTTATGGGATCGAAGTCATTTTTTCCTTATCCTTTATTTAAAAATATAATATTATGCAATCAACAAGAAGCTGTCCAATAGCTATAAGGGGACTCCTAAGGTATTTCCAAATTTGTTTAATCTTAGTGGTATATGCTTATTTCAAAGTGTTCAATCACAATAAAATAAATGATATTGAATTTGTTCCCCAATGTTCATTGGTGTACCGTCAAGAACTCATGCCTTGCAACAACACAAAATAACTGCAGTTATTTATCTATCTTACAGATATTTAATTCTAAAAAAACATACACACCTGAAGTATCAAGCTGCCAGGGCAGAATTCTTAAAAATAAATTGTAATTATTACTTATCGAACAAAACGTTTTATTCTATTAATAAGCTAGATAGTATTTGCTAACTACCTTTAAAGCAATCATAACAGATTGTTAAAACCGACCACTTGTGATAATCTATAAGTACAGAATGCAGCTTTTAATGGGGAAGCATATCTACCTGATAGTAGCTTTAGGTCTCGGGCACATGGAACCACGTAATGCGTAAAGCGTATCGCATATCGCGTAAAAGTAAGGAAGGTTAGGTATACGCCACTTTATGGTTACATAAAAAAGGCGTAAAAGCCTCGTGTATCGCGTAAGTGTGAAGTTGAGGGGAGTTGACCAATCTGCTGTCTTGTCAACAAAAAAAGCTTTCAAAGTTCTCAACGCAAGTAAATTCTAACCTGCGTACATTTAAAAAAAAAAGTTTTCAAGTATGTACTTTTTGTTTCTTTTTATTTGAAAGCCGTTAACACATTTCATACAGCTTAATTATTAAACTTCTCACTTTTTCTTTGCGATATTAGGTCATTGCATAGGTCGTGCAGACTTTCCACAATTTGCCCAAAGTTTTTACGATTTATTTTTCATCCATGTCAGAAATTGAATTAATTATACAATTGATACTGTAATTGCTGTTGTTGAAATCAATTCCGTTTCCAGCGTTTCCACAAAAACAGCAATAGCGCCATCTGGCGAGTAAATATCGAACTGATGAAACAAAATTGGTAATAAAAATTTCTGACACTCCTGCCTTCTGGAAGTGCGGGAAGCGAATTTCATATGTTTCAGAAATAAACCGGACCTGACCTGCCGCAAACCTCATGACTCAATTAATCGACCTGTTCCATCCTGTTAAAGCTCGCCTCCAGAATACTAACGGATTGGCTTTTGGCAAGCCAGAACCAGTCAAAACCCGTACCGGATTCTCGGAAGGAGATGCCAAGGTCAAAGCCTACGTGACTTTCTGCACGTCTTTTGGACTATAAAAGGAGCTGGAATGGTCCCCTGCAATCAGTCTACTTCCGACAGTTGCCTACGTACCAAGTGCTCCACGTCAGTAAAGTGTTCAAAGTGATCCCCTATAAAACCCTAAGGCGAGTACCCCTGTGTTGTTATAAGTTTAATGATAGTCAAGTGATAATCGTGTTCCTAGGAAGAGTTTCACCAGGGGTCGACACATCATCTCCTGGAAAAAAGATCCCGGGACATCACCTCCAGACAAGTGAGACTCGGGCATCTCTTCCAAGGATAAGTCGCCCGGACCTTGAGTCATCGCGAAGAAAGACAAGGATACCTGGTGCATCAGCACCTTTCATTTTTCTCTCTCGCATCTCATCGAATGCCTGGACTATATTCTGTCTGCAATTCTCAGCGTCTACATGTTTAGTTTCTTACACTAATTTTTTGATGCAGTCCCACAGAAAATAGTCCAGCGGGTTCAGGTCGGAGAAACGGGCTGGCCTTGCTATTGGACCTCCTCGACCTATCCACCTCTCCGGGAAGGTGTCATTTAGGTACCTCGTGACATTACGTGTAAAATGGGCTTGGGCTTTATTATGCTGGTAGATAAGTCTCAGTCGTGTCGCAAGTGGGACGTCCTCCAAAAGCCCAAGCAACTGGTTTTGTAAAAAATCGAGATACGCTGCACCGTTTAGCCGAGGAGGCAAAAATACAAGACCATTCTACAAATCAAGTGAATCGGAGAGTCAATATCAAAACGTAGATTAATCCTAATCAGATTTCTTTTTTCTAAAAAAAATATTTAAGTAAAACGGTTTTAATGGTATTTTTCATTTGTTAATATAACAATACCATGAAATCATNTCCTCTAAAAGCCTAGGCAACTGATTTTGTAAGAAATCGAGATACGCTACACCATTCAGCTGAGGAGGCAAAAATACGGGACCAATCTACAAATTAAGTAAATCGGAGAGTCAATATCAAAACGTAAAAATCCTAATCAGATTTCTTATTTCTAAAAAAAATATTTAAGTAAAACGGTTTTAATGGTATTTTTCATTTGTTAATATAACAATACCACGAAATCATAAAAAATTAGCTTTAAAATATTTTAAGTTGCAATTAAAAAAACACCAATCCGCAGAAGTAAAATTTCTTTTACACTCTACAAACAAATTTTTGACGGAAAACACTGCAAAAAAAATAAATTCAAGATTTCCTCCAGCAAGATAAAAAAAATGAACCATCTGCGTGTAGTGTTCGATTGCGTAGTTTTGCACAGCACGATTCATCACGACACTCACAAACGGACTCAACAGACCAAGGCAACCTTCTTGCGCGAAATGATAAATTAATAAAAGGACGATCGATTTTTCACGAAAAACAATGTCCTAATGAGCCTAGCAGATTCTTAAAAAAGTTATTTTTTGTAAGCAAGTCAGTCTGACCTGCACGAACATGAACGCCCACTTAAAGGCAAATTCGAATACAGGCACTTCGTGTACTGAATAAAAATAATTGACATCCGACGGATTTGACCATAAGATATAAAAATCCAGAGTTTTTCATCTTACCAATGTAGCTAAACCATGGTCTTCATTTGATTCCACAAAATACAAGGCCGTGAGGCGAGCTTAAAAAAGCGTGTCATACGAAACCACTTGGAACTTTTTTTTTAGTTAGTTTATAGTGGTATTTTTTGATAATGCCATGTCTGACAGCCAGCGGTGGGGGCGTTTAATTTATGCACATTTTTAAAGTGGAAATAATATCTTTGTAAGAATATCTAAGCAATGTTGTTTTTCTTCTTTATTTAAAAGCATTTTGTTTATTTCCCTCTTAAAAGTTTCCAAGGTATGATATAAACACAAAAGTTTTTTTACCTGAGGAAAAAATTTTTCAACAGAATTACGTTGAGTGACATTTTTGTCACTCATAAAATATAAAATTTTGTTACAACTCGATTCCCCATGATGTTTCCTAAAACACTTGAAAATCCAATCGTAAGTAGCTTGATCCTCACGACGGACTATAGCGACACCAACGAGCTCTGTCAAAAAATTTCCATCTTCAACCAAAAACAAGATAACAATGAAATTATTTCTCGACAACTTGTAGGTACCGTCAAAATAGTCTCTCCCCATGCTTGAAGTGATACTATCATATCTCTTGTAGTAAAGAATAATCCAGATAACTCTTGATTTTGTTTCAATACATGAACATTTGTTCCTGAAAAATTCCAAAATATTAAAAACAGTTTTTACTTTATGTAGCTCTTATTATTATTATTATTATTATAATTTCTATTTTTACTTTATTTTTTATCGTGATTTCAACCTCTTGGCCCAGAAACAAAAACCACTTGAAAAATGGCCATAAAAAAGTTTTTAACTAACACACAGACGTTTTTCAAACGCGCATTTGTTTTATAAAAATGGTTTTACAACATAACTTCATTTTTACTAAATAAAAAAATGGAAGAAAATATATTGATTTCCAAATATTATTTTAAAGTACAGTGATCAAAATTTTATACCTTTTAGTTCCAGAAACTTGAGTGTGGATGAAATTTCATCTTTTGTTTTGTCGGCTTTTAAGTTTGCAGCAATATTTTTTAAATCTCTAGATGTTACTTGTTTTCCATACTTTTCTTTAATTGACTTCATCAATAAATGCTTTTTATATTTTATTTTCATTGAATTCCGGGCATATTCCAATTGAGGACCAACCAACCGTCTACACTCTGGTGGAGGATCTAACTGTTAACATACCGTGTTAAGCATAATTTGCATTTTCATTTAATGAAAAAATACTTAATCTTATTGAAACCTCTGTATCCAAGTGGTTAATATGTGTTAAGCATGCACGACTAATAACAAGAAACTGTCCATCTTGAGATGCTTGCAATCGTATTGCAGCCGGACAGCCAACTTTAGTTGAACTGTAAGAAGAAATTAACATTAGACAATTTAAAAATTTTAAAAACTCTACACAACTAGATTTTAATGTTTTACAATTCATTTCTCCGAGTAGCCTTAGATGGGTCTTTTCGAAGACCGTGTTTACACGTAAATTCAATACTGTGGTATTTTAAGTCTTCTTTTACAATTTTTTTAGTNTGAAGTAAAAACAAGAACTGCGTTTGTTAATAAGACAAGAGAGCTGAAATTGAAAACAATGCTACATTGGCTAGAGCTACCGAAGTTTGCTGTAGATAATATTTTAAACAAGGAGTATAAAGTAAAACCACAAGATTTAAAGTTTAATCTCGCTGAATCATTTTGTAACACAAATGATCAAGACTTGATGATACTCCAAGAATACCTTAAAGTTGAAAGTTTTAAAAAACTGAAAAAAATGATTGAAAAACGTAACACAACCTGGGTATGCTCTATATTTGTCAGAAAAATAATGATGGTGTTGAAGGCGCAGTGTTTATTTTGTGTGAAGCTTGCCTTTGTTATTATGATTTAGATTGTGTAGGCTTGTCTGAAATTCCAGATAGTAATTTTTTTTGTTCGTCAAAACAGTATACTGCGTAAACAAATCTTCATTGCGTTTAGATTTTAAATTTTCCATCACTGATTCACGCATCAAAATCTGATAATTTAATAAGTAGCCGCCTACATTAGTAAATATTTTAAGAAAATAGTAACGAAAAATGCTCNTAGAATTAATAAGTTTTGATTTGCGGATAACGAATTTTTGTGAATTCTCTTTTTCAAGAGCATCTAGGGATATTCGAAATTTACCAAATGATTTAAAGGACGTCCCTGCTTCAAGTTTCTTGGCGCACAGTTTGGTCATTTTTTTCTTCAAGAATTGCAATAATCTATGGCTAATAAGTATCATATAAGTATTATTAAAGTGACAAACTAATTAGTTCAACAGATACCTACATCATAGCTTGCGGGTCTGCTACTTGAGTCTTCTTTACACCATATTTACATAGTTCTAGGTATCTGATGTGAATACATATAGATATATATATATTACTGCACAAAATCAGCTTTGCTATCAAAAGTCGTCGTTTATGGACACAATTGTCCTTGAGGACTCGAATCTTAAAACTATGGACTCTACAGTTATGAGGGTGTACAACGTTAGGTAGTTTACAAGTATGAAAGTCGTGCTTTAAAAAAAAAATCATAAATTTTACAAAAGCATTTTTTTGGTCGTTCCTAAGTACCAGAGTTGCCGACTGCTGGACTGTCGTGGTGTGCCGACAGCCTGCCAGTGGCCTCAATGTTAAAATTATAAATAACCCAACCGAGGTTAATAAAATTGAATTATATTCTTTGAACTCCCATCTTTCTATTCGTGTAAAAAAAAATTAAGGTTAACGATGAAAATTGTAAGAAATCATGCTTACAAAATCGTAGTTTTAAGACGGGTTAGATAGGAAATGCAAGCTTACGCGATATACAACCTACTGCTGCACTTATATAAATAACCCGTAAGGTGTAAAAAATATACTATCNGCCATTTGCCGATAAACTGTTTAAGCTTATTCATTTGACAAGCTGCTCGACAAATGAGCCGCTAGAATTTGAAATTAATCGGGTTTTGTAGCACGAAAATTTGGAGACAAAAGTTAATCGATATACAACACTTACATTCCAACGAAATGAGTTTTAACACTTGATCAATGATAAATCTTTTCGGCGGTGAAATGACGACAATTATTCCAGGTGACATATTTAAACGCTGGCAGTTGATGAAACCGGATGAAACGCTGGCATCAGGATGAAACAATCGAATTCCAAAATGACTGACAGCATTGATGGCTTGCTACTGATTTAATCGAAACTGGTACAAGACAAAGTTTTGCCGGATCGCTCCACAAAATATGTCGCAAATGACCCAAGAGCTCAGAAAAAAGGATTTAATCCCAAGATTGTGTACAGCGAGTTCTTTGTTCAGTGCAAAGGAAAACACTCCAATGATAAAACCCGGTAAAAAAATTATTTCATAATTTTATTTGCAACAAAATTACTCAGAAAAAATTTGGTTGTGTTCATTGCAAGAAGTACGACGTACCATTGCTAATTTACTTTTTGGAACTATTTTTATANTACTATTCGATACCTTGATACTTAGTACACATCTATACTTTCTCACGAGTATCGATACTTTAATACATGCTAGTATAATTGATATTTTTCTAAAGATAAATTGATTTGCTATTTTAAAACACATTATTTTTTAACTCGCAATTTTTCATTTCCGTGCCTTGGACCAGTCTTGCCCAAATAATCATAAGAGAATCAAAATTTACCTATAAGGACCCAGTAGTAGATAACAACCCAGTAGTCTATATAAGCCCTATGTGCTTATGCAATTAAAAATCCAACCTTACCTACATATATAGTAGTACAAAATACGTAGTTCTCGACTACTGAGAGTACTGCCAGTCTTCGGTCCTTCTTTACTTTCTATATAGAATCATTTATGGTTAAGCACGAAAAATTGGCTGCGCTCATTTTAGAGAAAATCTGAAAAATCAAGAATTCATTGATTTTGAACTTTATCGGTTAAAAGGTAATATATTAGCACAGGGATCCATTTATATTGCAAAATATCAATAATTGTATATTTAATTTAGCTCTCAGAGTTTATTTTATTTTTTTTAGGT